>LPNX010821511.1:0-98706 GCA_001517045.1 Pseudotsuga menziesii | reverse complement strand
CCCCCCCCCCCCCCCCACCCACCCTCAAAATAAGCAAATATACAAATTTTGAAAAAACTTGTGAATTTTTTTTATGCTATTTGCAGCAGTATCTTGGTTCTTTTATGCAGGTGAACCCATGAATCCAAACAAAGTGTTTATGTCTGGAGGAATCTTCATCTTTGGAAGAAGAATAATGTACTCAACTGAATCAGAAATATAAACAGCTGCACAGTGAAAACTAGACCCATGTAGAGCAACTGAAGAGAGAGCAAAAGTTCTTGAGAATTCGAACCATGTGAGGAACACCCAAGAATATGATATATGTCAGACTTGAACAACAAAACATGAGTGGTAAAATCAGCCCCAAGTGTTATGAGCAAGTGTCTAGGCGAATGCGGAATGTCTTCCTCTTTACTAGTTATGTGAGGGGATGAGCATGTGATTAAAGGTAGAGAAACCCTGGGACTGTGGAGAGCGAATTCTTGAGCTCCATAATTTGATATTGCTTTAGAAATAACCAATAATTCACAAAATCTAATATCAACAAACTCATAAGAGAGAACTAACATCGAATCCTCAACAACAAAATTTAAGGAGACTTGTAGTGCTTGATTTGTCACACCAAACATGATGAAACCTGTTACAAGCAATACTGTAAGCTCTTGAATCTTAAAAACTAAACCAAATATTATCAGATCAGAAAATAAATCATATCTAAATAGTTTCATATCAGATCCAAAACTGTGAAGTGAAATCAAATCCCCAGCAGCATATTTGTGTTGTGTACTGAAAGCTGATAATAATGTGCATGATTGTGTACCTATTGTATGAGATCGAGATTATATTTGTGTTGTGGTTCAATGAAAAATCAAGTGAAAGATAGATTGCAAAATGTGTAGCACCTTCAATACCAGCCAGACTTGGTTTTGATACAATTTGCAATCAATTGTCCCCTTCAAATGGTCATGTTGCAAGATTCATAGGGTCTATACCTTCACAGGCAAAGCACTGTCATCCAGATAGATGTCATTTTGCCTCTTCTGCATCTGGGTTACCAACAAAGCTCTTGTTGGAAAAGGTAAATTCTCCATTATCTGCAATATTTATTTGCAAAACACAACAACCATATGAGCACAACAATCCTCAAAGAAAGAAATCACGAAAAGAAAAAAAATACACAAAGACTTCAAATACTCAAGAGAACGCCAATTGAAAGTGGCTTTGAGAGTGAGTCGAACATGAGATGTCTAGGATTGATAACCAGAAGAGAGCTTCTGGGTGGCACAACAACCCAACCTGTGAAAAGGGTGGACCAATGCATACATGCATACATAACTTAATTGATTTAGACATCTCTCATTACAAAATCCATGCTTAGGATTTTATGAATATAATAATGTAAGAGGCATATTTTTGAAACTTTGTAAAGTGATAAGGTATTTGGGTTTTTTTCTAATTTTTGTTAATACGTCCAATGATAATAAAAAACATCAAACCTTTAACTATTGCCCACCAAACGTTGAGAAAAATATTGATTAAATATATTCAAAAATAGTATTTTTTTGTTTGACTTTATAGAATTTGATGTTTTGTAATGTAATGTTTTCAAATTAATTCAAAATAATGGAACATATATTCTCTACCTACCGACATGGACTAAAAATAACATGAAATTGATGTAACTACTACCACTTTAAAATTATAAGGACTTTAACTAGTGTTTAAATATAGTTTGATTGTTGTTTTAACTACTAACATGCATTTAAACCACCTCTTGAAATAGGCCACAACTCTCCTCTTAAAGGGTAGATCAAATAGCTAATAATTACAATTCTTTTTGCATGGAACTTTAACTAATGTTGATATAGTTATCATACTCCTCTTAAAGGGTAGATCAAATAGCCAATAATTACAATTCTTTTTGCATGGAACTTTAACTAACGTTGATATAGTTATCATAGATTGAGTGCACTTACCTTTAAATGAAATCCACTAATCATGTGCATATTATTCTAATAATCGGTTGTGGAATACACCCTAAACAAGCACATAACAACCATCTATATTTTTTTAAGTTTCATCCCCTTTCTAGACCATTGTTATGTCCCCGCCCGAGGGGATATATATGAATCGCTCAAGGCGATTATTTGAAGTAATTTGTTGCAACTTTAACAAAATCATATAATTTTTGTTATAGTTTGTATTAAATTTTTTTGGGGAATTATTCAAATATTGATTTATCTTGCTTTTTATTGGTTTATATAGGTGACGTAGGCGTGGGAATTTGTGCCCCAAGACCCGACGGCGGGCTAACATCAGCAGCATTAACTCAGTCAGGTGGATTAGTTGAGAGTTTGGCATAAATTTTTGTGTGTTTTCTAAAGTTTTTTCATAGTTTGATTTTTTAGTGTATTAAATAATTATTTTTAAATTATTTTTTTGTTTCTCTATTGGTTTAGTTCAAGGCGGGCTCTTATCAGCAAAGTATAAATTCAGACTGCACACTGCAGGCGATGGGAGATGTACGGGCTTAGGTTTGCTGAAACCTCCATTACTAAGTTATTATTATTAAAATTAATGTTCTAAACAACGTCTTTCAAATCACAGTCTTTTAGATGCCACTAACTCTTTACAATGACCTGCATTAACTCACCCAGTCTTTTTAAATGCCATACTTATGTTAGCTATAAGTGATGGGAGTGGTAAGAACACCGGTTTATTCAGTGATTGACCCATCCATTCAAGTTGATCTATCGTCATAAGCAGGGATAACCACAACAGAGGCGGGAGAGATGGATAAGTGCCCCGCCTTTGTAATTGGCTCTGGATCTATATTAGTGGGCACTGTATATAATGCTGTTGACTATGCTACCTTGCTACCTTTGCTGAAGTTTTTAATGTATTTTAAGTGAAGAAATAATTGATCAAGTAATTGTTCGTTTAGGTTTCCTCACACAGGAGTAGATAAAGTAATAATTTCACAATTTTTTGCAGACGTTTTGTAAATTTCTTAGTATTAAGTAATCTAGCCCTAGCACCTGTATAAGGCATTTCTCACAAAAATGTAAATTTGTAATCACTCAAGTGTATATGAATCCAATGTTTATTTAGATAGGATTGTACCCACCAAACACTTGTGTTAACCTTTGATGTGATGCTCTTCCACCTATGTCGATCTTTGATGTGATGTGCTTCTAATTTTTTCTTGGGCCATGATGTTAGCTCTGCAGGTTTATTTAATGCTTTCAGATTTCGCATGATGGTAGCTCTCTAGGTTCATTTATTCCCGTCCTAGCTTGATAGCACCTGTTATCTTGGTGTCATGTTCAAGGGGCATTTAATGATACAAATTCTCATTCTTCCATTGCCAATAGGCCTTCTCCAACAGAAACAGAAGCGCTTCTGCCAGGGCCAGACCGTCGAAGAGGATCGATCCATCCAAGGAAAGGTGAACTGAATTGAATTAATAAATTATATTTTAAAACAGATAAATAAACTAATTCGCTGAAAATAACCTGAGGAAATTAAATTGAATGCAACACTGAATGAACAAACCGAAAGTCAAATCCATTTAAGAAAATGTAATGCAACAATGAATGAACAAATCGAAATTCAAATCCATTTGAAAAGAAAAGGTAATTTTTGTGAACAAACCTTAATTCAAATCCATTTCAAACAAGTCTATTTTTTTGTGACTCTTGTTATTGATAATTGAAATGAAATTCTTGGTTGAATATATGATAAATTCCATTTCAAAAAAAAGTATTTTTTTACTCTTGTTATTGATAATTGAAATGAAATTCTTGGTTGAACATATGACAAATTCCAAGTGCACAATGATCTATCCGGTCTTCGATTCCCGTTTTCTTCGCTACCCGCAACTTCACCGAAGTTTTTCCTGGTAAGACAAGCTATAGACAAAATGACGCATGTACGCATGTGGTAGCAGCCAACAATTACCACCTGGGTTGTCAAGCTCATCTCTGTATGATTTAGTGTATTAGTGGGAACTGGATTAAATCTATCAACCACAACTCAAAAAAATGACGTGCCATACAACAATTTTGCTTCTTTTACTAGTCATAGCTGCAAAATATATTTCCCTGGTTGTTGACTTTCCAGGCTTATTACGAACGATTTCATGGGGATCAATTGCAATTATTCCAGCTATAGGTTCATCAATTGCTATTATGACAGCCTTTCTCCTTCTTAGCAATCTTGGTGCCCTAGTCGTGGAGGTAGCCACTGATGCTTTAGTGGCAGAATGTGGTAAAAAGGACCAGGGTATTTCATCAGGTGAGCTTCAATCCTTTGCATGGATGGAATTGGCTACAAGGAGTGTCCTGGGTAACTTATTTGGCGGGATTTTTGTGTGCCAAGTTCATGCAAAGACTATGTTCATCATTTTTCTTTTACCTTTGACCATTCAAATTGGGACTTCCTTGATTTTCAGGGAGGACTTCCTGTAAGTCTTTCACCTTAGCCTAGTTCGAAGCCTTATTCCTGCTAGCTAGATTTACTTGACAATTTCTTTGTTTCATAGAATAGTCTTGCTTCTAGTATGTGGTCATCCCAGAGACTTGCTTGACGAACTCAAGTTCCATTTGATGTATATTCTTCTTGATAAACGTATTCTCCTGTATTGTTCATTGTTCATGCATTTAGGTTCTTTGCTTTAAAATTTTGTAATTCTGTGCTCTACACCTGTGCCATGTATGCATCAAGCTTAGTAGAAAGAAGAGGGTGCTGAAGCAAAGAGTAGAGGAAAAAATGAGGTCGAGAGATCAAGTCTACGGGATTGTTAGTAGTCTAGAGGTGAGACCATCAGGTAGCGAAGGAGGAGGAGGCAACGATTACGAGCCCGGATAGATTAGGTGTGAGGAGTCGTGCCACGCCAATGGTCACGGCCGTGTATACGATCGTGCTGCTACTACTGCTGGTGACATATTACATCCGCCCTCAAGTTCCTTCACACCATATCCTTCTTTAATTTATTGTTCTTCAACATGGCTCTGCTTAGTGTTTCCCATTGTATTGATTAAGTGATCCTATTATCAATCAGCCCAATCCTCCATATCATATTGTATTGATCAATTTGGTGCAAAGAAACCAGTATTTTATATACCATTAACGATAGGTGTGCAGTGGTATTGACTGGAACATATCTATATTGGGTAGACTAAGATCAATAGCAGTGTCACTAATGTCAGCACATAAAACCACCACATTACTGTTCACATGCTTGGTGATAACATTAAGGTTTCCCTGGAAACCCATTAACAAGTAGGGAAACTCCGATTCAGTAAAATCCACAATTGGTACTTTTTCCATGACAACTTTCCAAACATCTTCTTCATGATCATACATTTTAATCTCGCACCCAGTTGAGGAGCTAGAAGGATCCAAAGCATACAAATTTCCATTCACTATAGCACTCAATTTTGTCCCAGCCTTCCTTGCGGGCCATCCCTCTCCCATTCCAACCGGCATTTGAGTCCAAGAGTTGGTAGCAGGATCAAAGATTTCACCCCCAACGTCTACAAAGAAAGGCCATGAATATAAGATCTAAGGCACACAAAGCCTTCCCCTAACAGAAGCCAATCCTATTGCAATTGGTTTCAACACATATGCCAATAATGCGATCGGTAAGACACGGACTTGTGCAAATGGCATGCTAGGAATCTGCACCCAGAAATCAACAACTGGATCATATACTTCAGTTGACTAAAGAGGGGCCAATACTCCTTCTGCCCTGTTCACTCCTCCAACAGCATAAAGCTTATTGTTTAAAACACGTGCAAGTGGGAAACTTGATTTTCCAAAATTTTGATAGGCGCTTATATATTGTTAAGAGATAGCCGTCTGGGCATCTCTTAAAATTTTGGCATAAACGGTTTCATAAATATTTATACTGGCATGGGTTCATGTTATATCTTAAATATAATCTAAGAAAGACGGGGTTTGAATTTCTCAATTCTGTGTAAAGAAACCAGCATTTGGGTTTGAATTTCTCAATTCTGTGCAAAGAAACCAGCATTTTCAATTCTGTGCAAAGAAACCAGCATTCTATATACCATTGACAATAGGGTCCAGTGGTATTGATTCCAATGGTAACATTAACAATTTGCGTTTAAACTATGAATGTCTCAGCGTGAAGCTATTTGCATATAGATTTTTAAATTTTAATATACATTTACTGCTCACTAATTTTTTTAGTGCCAGATTATAGAATTTTGATACAAATAAAAGTAGATATAGATTTTAATACACATTAGATGCTCACTATTTTTCTTAGTTCCAGATTATGGAATTTTGATTCAAATAAACCACCTGATCCTCCATATCATATACTAAAACAAAGATAGTATCATATCTTTATTGATTCTTTTACCTAACCACGTTGTACTGGTTGCTAGGACGGGTATCAGCTAGGGGACACAAGCATTGGTTAGTTAGGTGCGGGTTCCTTTTCACACCAGGCCTCGATCGGTATACAATATGATGAAGAAATAGTTGATTAAGGACTATCAGAACGAGGATTGAAAGCTTTGATTGACAGCTTAACTTTGATGCTGGGATGCAGGTACACTGATTTGTTGCAATGGATGTAGGCATGACAACAGTCATACTAAGAGCGTGGCAACCTGCATGTTGAAAGCATGGCAAGTTGCATGGTTGTTCGTTTTATTTTTATTTTTTTCATTACTCGGCCAGGCTCTCAAAGAACACAAGGGCTCTGAGAAATAAATCTTGGATATTGATGGCCAGGGTGGTTTTCATACATTATCATCTCCATTTGTTGCCACTGTAATATTGATGTTCTTGTTTTCATCCATTTATTTTCCTCGAGTATATTGTGTAGTGTCAACTTTTAGGTGCTCCACACCATAATTCTTGTCGATGTGGCAATGAACTCCTTATTGTTGGTTGCAAGTGTGCTTCTTGTGCAGAATGAGTTAAACTCTAATAATGATGGAACCATATCTTTTAGATGTTTTTTTTGGTCTCCGGTGGTTCGAATTTGAGGCTTTAAGGTTACTGCGATGCATAGCTTATAAAATATGTTTTGGGTTAGAGTTATTTTAATTTTTAAACTAAAATGTCAGGAGCTGGCTATATTGCATGGGTATTTGACAAATTCTTTTGCATTCATTCATGCATGCTCCGCGAGGCTCTCAGAGAACACAAAGGATGGTTGCAAGTGTGCTTCTTGTGCAGAACGAGTTAAACCAATGGATTACACTAACTCTAGTTGTATTCTTATTTTATTAAAGAAATTAATTGAGGTTATCAGTGGTGTTGCTTTGATGGTGTTAGTTAAGAGAAATTATTCCGTTCTTAACTCTTTGGTGTAAACCTGACTGCTTTTTGGTTATGTAGATCATTATATTTTGTAGTACATTTAGTTAAGAGTAATTATTCCGGTCTTAACTCTTTGGTGTAAGCTTGACTGCTTTTTGGTTATGTAGATCATCATATTTTGTAGCACATATCAACTGGAAATAATATTGTCGGATGAAGTAAACCATAAACTTGTTAGAGTGGATTTATGTGTCTCCCCGGTAAGCCCCAGCTTATATGCCTTGTTTCTAAGGCCAATAGATAGATTCATTATTTCTAATTCATGGTGCTAACTCACGCAACTAGAAACTCTGCCAACATGTTCCGATATTCCCTGACTAAGTGCTGCATAAAACGAATAGTAGATGCTGCTGCTTCTTAGTTTTATAATTGGATTCTTTACCTGTGAAATGGCAGCTTTTCTAGCAGAAATGGAGTGGATTTCTTCGTTGGACATAAACAATAAACAATGAATATGAGAAGCTCGTTATAGGAATGAATACGCCCAGGTTAGTACTTTCTTCTCTGGCCTTTAATTTGCCTCATGTGAGTAAATGGTCTGTAAATTATATTGATGTGGAGACTTTGTTCTTCTTTTGTTTGGGAATTTTTATTAGTTAACCAATGAACAGACTTTCTATTTCTATTATTACTATTGAACAGACTTTTAATTACCATTTAATTTCAGGTCTGTGATTGATATTGACATATGTGAATCTCTTCTCTTTGTTTGTGTTCTCAATTTTCGCAATTCCATACTTATTGGGGTAGTTTTTCATTAAGCATTTTTGCCATCAATACAGCAGCCTATGCATTTTAGTAGGAATTGGACAACTAAAATAACACATATAATAGAGGACCATGTACTGATAGGGTCAAAAGTTTAGGGAAACAATTCCCATAGAATTTCTACATCAAGAGATTCTCAATATTGACATGCTTCGCGAATGAGTCTACAACATTATTTAAAGGTTCAAACATTTTCAACACCACCACCTTCTTGTCATCAATCATATGTCACACAAATGGTACTAGACATCAATATGATTTGTTTTAGCATGATAAACAAGGTTCTTTGCTAGAAAAATTACACTATGACTATGATGATTTGGTGATACGGTTAAATAGTGGATAACATTTAACTAACCTTCTGTGGATAACATTTAATAGAACATTTGCCCCTGGCGGCTGTAGTTTGTAGAATCCCACTGCAAGTGAATTGTAAACGGTGGCGCATAACATTATTCTTGGACATGTAGCTGCTGTGGAAGTATATTGGTGCTCTGGAAGTATATCAAAGCAAATACCAGGTGAAGTTTTTTGCATACAAAATTGCTAAATAAATTGAGAGTAGCTATAGATTTCATGATGGAACATCCAATGCACTATATATTAATATTTAGATTAAGTTCAATTATGAACGATTTATTAAACACTTGGAAAATATTGTTAAGTTACATGTTTGTTTTTTTTACCATTTAAAGGTGTTTGTATTTTACAATCCAAACTTTAGTGTCAAAGTTGAGCATTCATAAAATCATTTGATCATAGGTCGAGTATGTGAACTTATTATCAAAAGTGAGAATGCCTACCATTGGGGTGTTTTGACTTCTAAGGTACTAGATGGTTTCTAAATATAATCCTTGTATAATGCTTTGATATCGATAGGGATAAAATTGTCGAAGGAGGGTCATGATGTGTCCCACATCATCAACATGAAAAGGAAAAATGAGGAAAGTGAGAATAAGTGCTCCTCCATCGTTGCAATTTCACCAGTTTTGACTGTTCAAATTTAGAGAAAGAAATCCTCTAACTATTATGTTGAAGGAAGAACTAGATATGGAAGCATTCCTAGATTTAATGAGTGATATTGGACATCAATACTGAAGCAAGGACTCTTTGACAGAGAAACTCTTGTTAGGTTTAGGCCTGAACAACAGGCACCTTGGTTATACATTTTACTGTCTAGATAAGTAGGATCCACCTACGTATAGTCTCCATACTTTCATTGTGAGAAAGGATCCTTCCAAGGTGTGGAGGGTAATAACAAGTAGGTAGTGTGGGGAATTCGAGATGGCTACTAGAGGTAGAAGATGAGTGAAGCATCCTGATGTCGAAGAAATGGAACCACCAAATTTCATTTATTCTTATAGGCTATTCCAGCCCTAAGCTTTGCATAGCCAACTTAAATGTCCATGTACCTACTACTTCACTTCAACAATGTTTTATTGGTCTTTTACAATTGCAAACAAGCAGCAACTGTAGATGCAATATCGGGGACATTGCCACCTCGTGGCTCTTGTTTATATAATTCAATCATGTAGTGCATTTTGAACTCACAAAGTGTTTTGTAATTTTAGTGGGCACCTAAATTCATATGTGCATGCATTCTCATCTTGAGTGAGTGTTGTTAGATCTTAGTTGTATGAGTTAGAAATGGTTTATAACCAATGTTCAGTTAGATAAATGTTGTTTTAAACGTTTCTTCTTTTTATGTAATCAAACACAAGTTTTTGTCTATAATTGATTTGCTTCATAAAGTATGAATTAAAGATATGTAGATAGAATGATAAACATGACAAAGGTGTTTTCAAGTTTCATTAGTGCGGTTGGTATTTGAGGGGTTTCATTTGTTATGAGGTCCAAGGTTCGAAACTCAGTGATGGTGGAAGGAGATACCAAAAAATCCAACCATTATAAGGGTTGGTGTGGCATAAGTTGGATGTAATCCATGGGTTATTTTGATGACTTAAATGTCCTTGGGTCTTGGTTTCTTATTCCACGGGCCACTTCTGCAAGTTAAGAATACTTTGCAAACAAAAAATGGTGAAAATATTCTTTGTCAAATTAAATATAAAGGTCACCCACAAAAATATTCTCAATATCACCAACAGAATTTTAAGAATGAGGAGGAATACTTGTAGGCGAAGAAGGGTGCCAGTGGAAACCTTTGGTTGTTGGACTAGTGGAGGGGTCATCTGTGTTGCTTCATAAACAATTGGGACACCTAGGATATGCTGAGGTGGAACAGGTTCATCCTCAATTATGACTACTGGGATATGAGCAAGCTTCTATGTTAAACATCTCCAGGTCTGAAATAGTCTCTTGGGTGTTGCTCAGCCAGTTCTTTGTGCCTCTAGCTGGCAGGGTCTGGAACCATGGTTCTTCATCTATACCATTGGGTGGCACTTCTTCACAAGTCTCCTGGGTTGGCCATGGTGGAATAGAAGGCACTATACAGCTTAGGGGCTACATAGTCCTTCACTTCTTTATGGGTGTCTCTCCTTAAAAAAAGACCTAAACATGTTGTAAGCATTCTTTCAAATATTTTCGTAACAATTATGCCGAGTCTGGAATCGATGTCCTAAGCACAGGAGGTAGCTCACAGATCGTTGAAGGTTTTCTTTGGTGAAGAAGACACCATTACATTGCGGCGTATTTCACACCCCAAATTTGAATATTCATAGTGTCTTTCACACCCCAAATTTGGATATTTAGAGATATGTTTCTTGGTGGAGAACACCATATCGGTTCTTAAAATTAAATCACAAGATACAAATTTATTACTATTATTTTATAGTGAGGAATAAAAGAAAAAACATAAGTAACTTCTATTCCTAAAAAGCCATTTTTTTTTAATACTTAGCCTTATGAAGCCATTTTTTTTAATATTTTAAGTTTATGTATAGGTGCCATGCACTAAGATTGCATTGGCATGCATGGCTCACCAAGAGGAACGCGCTTTTCTCTTAGGGCAACAAGTGTTGACAAGAGAAAGGATTTAGGGACATACTTATGTAAAAATATTTGGTAATTTTTCCAAACTAATATATTAATAAAAAACATCATAACATACATACCGAAAGGGAATTCAATGAAATGGAAAGGATTTGATCCGTGGTACCCCAAAATATATATATATATATATATATATATATATATATATATATCAGAATCAATGCACATTTAACATTAGTAATTGCATACATGCAAATCAGTAATCACAATGAGATTATGAGACACAAATAATTCATGATACTCATGATAATCATAGATCAAGATGTCAATACTCGGGAGTTAGAACCATATTTCTCATTAAGTCATCCAAATCAAAATGTATTACATAGATGTCAGAATGACACTCACAAATACCAAATAGACTAATAGTAATATTAAATACAAAAAGGGGTAGATCAAGATGGAAGAATGAAGAATCTCATCTATCAATATTGTCCTCGATTGTTTTCTAATGGTAATATTAAATACCATTTTGTAATATGTTTTCTTTCTGTGAGTGGATTGTTGAGAAGCTTTATATCATCTGATCTGGTCTTGTGCTTTAAAAAAATCTAAAATTTATCCTGAACTAAAGAAAAAAAACAAAGATACTAGTGATTTCTTTTAATAAAAAAATACTAAATACTATTCAATAAAAAATAGAAAAGCACCCAAATTAAATTACTAGTGAAATTACAACTATGAAGGTAAGATAATGCAATTTCTATAAGTACAGAAGGTGAGAAGGTGAAAAGTTGTAGAAATGAAACTAAATTATTTTACTGATGAAATTACAACTATGAAGGTGAAATAATACAGTTTCTATAAGTACAAGGGTAAAGTTTAGAGCACACAATTAGATTTATAAGCTTTCCAATAATTATGTGAACCCTACATTATCAAATCAATCAATGCATACAAAGCTTGAGCCCAAAAAATGAAAAGCCTAAACAAACTTGTAATGCAAACCAAACTAAAAATAAAAATGCATTCGGTTGATATTCTACAGGAAAAATACCCGATAATTATAATTATTTGATGGAAAACCTGAAATATTTATAAACTTCGTCAAACTTGTTGAGCAACATTTCATCTTTTGTGCTTCAAATATAAGTTGGCTCATTGATGATTATGAAACTTCCGATGCCAATTGATAGCGCTGATAAGGTACCGGCTTCAGTTTTACATTTCTTTCTATCCGTTTTACAGAAGACTTTAGTATAAGTCAAAATAGATTTCCCTCATTAAACAACACGCCGACTTTAGCTCAGTTGGTAGAGCGGAGGACTGTAGTGGGATACAAAATCCTGGTTGTAATCCTTAGGTCGCTGGTTCGAATCCGGCAAGTCGGAAAACTGGATATATTTTTACAGTTTTTAGTTTCGCTGTTGCTGGTTCGAATCCGCAAGTCAGAAGATTGGATATATTTTGCAGTTTCTTAGTTCAGAACTCAAATTAGGCTGCTGGTTCGAATCCGGTAAGTCCGAAAATTGAATCTATTTTGCAGTTTCTAGTTCTTAATTCAAATTAGATGAATAGTATCAATTTTTGGTAAAAGTCAAATTTTTAATGCCATATTTATCTATGTCATGATTAATAAGAAATCATGTTCAACCATGTTAAGTATGATTATCAAAGGTGATATGAATTCTTAAGTTAATTATTTGTTTAAACATTAAGAAAATAACTTAGATCTTTCATGAGATTTTAGTTTGCGGTAATATATATTTTAATTTGTTGGATCTTGTGCAACTTTGGAAGTTATTCTTATTGTAATGTTTTGTACATCCTACACGAGGTTATATTGATGTAATCAATCATGTAAACCCTTGAAATAATTAATGTAAACCTCGGGGAATAAATACACAAGAAAACTAATTAAATAAACCTTATTTGATCTTCCCCCAGGACAAGTCAGCCCAGTGGGTCAAACTGCCCCAAAATAGTGTGCAGTTTGCCCCAAACAGTGAGAAATATTGTCAAGTTGGCCCTAGTTTAATTTCAGTGGAAAAACAATATAGATAGAGGGTGCCCCTCCTCATTTTGACACATAGCAGCTTTAGCACTGCAGGACAAATTCTCCCTCGGCTAGAGAAGTTCACTACTACAGCTAGGATATTGTTCTTCTGGGGTTTCTCCATTATGGAGAGGTTCTCTCTTATTTTCTTGGGGTTGTGCTACCACCATCTGCTATGTACATCATTCTATATTGGAAGGTCTGGAAGGTCTGACATCGGGAGAGGCAATAGTGATGTATTGTCTATGGTTGGAAGGTGATAGATCATCACCGTGGTTAAATGAGCTCCACACCTACTTTGTTTATGTGCTTTGTGTTTCTTCTAGTGATATTGGTTTTATAGTTGTCAATTTCTAACATTGTATCATAGTAGTTCTAGAAGAAGTCATTGCCAGAAGCTAGGGCTTGATATTTTGAGGCCTTCCCTCAACATTTCAAGAGAAAAAGAGACGTGGGGAAATTCGTTCAAGGGAAGGCCCATCTTCTGGTGAAGGACGAATCCAATTCCGAGCAGTTTCAGTTTTTTACCTAAATTCCACGACTACGGTTACAACAAAAATTAAGGTTTCAATTTTTCATTCCACATATTTAGATCGACCTCACCTTCTCTTAACTCACCTTGATAGGGTGCATCTATCTATGAGGTTAGTTTCACAAAATTCCAAACTTCATTTTTTACCTAGCTCCCACTAGGTTTTCTAGTTCATATATACAGGAAAGATGACTGGAATGAAGGTTGAAGACCATCTTGATGGGACTACCAACTTCATCTATTGGAAGTCTAGATTTCTTCTCATCTTGGAAGAAAATGATATTTTGAAGTTTGTCAATGAGAAGGTTCCAGAACTGGAAGCTGAAGAAGATAAGCCTCATTGGAGGAAGAATGATGCCAGAGCCAGAAGAATCTCGGTGGACTTAATCAAGGATCATTTGGTTCCTCAAATATCCTAGAAGAAGACAACTAGGAAGATGATCAAAACCCTAAAGAAGTTATTTGAGCACATTAGCATTAATGTGACTCTCACATTGAGCAATCAACTATCAAATATGAAGAATTCCAAGTTTGAACTAATTACCTCATAATTCATGAGGATCACAAAACTAAGGGACAAACTGAGATCCATTAGATAACCCATCGATGATAAGGAGCTTGTCATGACTACTCTAAATGGTCTTCCAACATCTTGGGAGTCATTCATTCAAACCATAAGTGGTCAAACCAAGTTACCCAAATTTGACAGGTTATGGGAAGATTGCACCCAGGAAAAAACGAGGATTGCAGCAAGACAAAGATTTCATGGCACTCAACCCGAGGAGAATCAAGCATTCATGGTCCATGCTAAGAAAGGGGGGGGGGAAGAAAGTTTCACAATCACAAGAACCAAGAAAGGAGTTCAAGTCCTTCTCCAAATAAGAAAAAGAAGAAGAAGGATCTCTCACATATACAATGCTCCAAGTGCAAGACATATGGCCACTATGTCAAAAATTGTAGAAGTTTAAACAAAGGGAATCATGAAGCCTCAACTACCGATGTTGTTGAAGAGACTCCTCACAAGAAGTCAAGGAATGATGATTGTTTAGAGTTCTTCTTCTAGTGCTCTCCATATTGAGGTGACGATATGAAGAATCAGACTGTGATGATCTTCCAGCAAGAAAATGAATATTACAGGACTCTCATGATTCCTACAATAAGGAAGTGGGAGCCCACCCACAAAACAATAAAAAATAAGTATTTTGATTTTATTTCTCTAATAGATTAGATCTAGTTGTTTTTGGATATGTTTTATGCATATCTATATTCCCAAGATCAAGAAGTTTTTGAGCACGTGATATAGTTTTGTTATTGATAAACTGTAGCCTTCTGTAGTACTTGTGATGAGAATGATTTAGCCCGTAATGCTAAACAACAACTCATGGATCCCTCTTGAATGACATCTCCCTCTAACATAATTAGAGTAGTACACACTCTTGATGGTATGTTATAATAGAGATAACAAGCATCCAGATCGTAACCATGTGTGTATTGTGTTGTAGCATTGGCTAAGATGCCTACATACATGTATGAACTATTGTTATTACATTGATTTGATTATACAATGTTGCTAACCAATTGACAAGATTTGACTTGTAGGAAAGGACCATGCGATGTGACCTATAAGGATGAATGATGAAACTTGGTCAAAAGAACAAGTGATCATGTTTGGATTGGAAGAAGAAAGTATCTAGAAGCATGACTTTCGGAAAGAAGGATGGATTCCTATCAAAACAGTTACATGGAAGTCATGACAGCAAACAAATGAGAACTAAGTACATGCGATCCACAGGATTAGATAATATCATGTAGAGATATGGCAATTAGAAGCGAAAGGATTCTACGGATGTCAGTATATCTACTACAATTGTTCAAAGTTGTCACATTCTAGTTAGAGTCATGGAATCTGGAAGACTAAATTTACTCAGCCGAATTTTGAGGAGATATAGGGAGTTAGTTATCAAGATGAGGATCCTGTCCTATTGCATATGATGTTGTGAAACCTGATGAAGTATTCCTAATTCAAGGGAGAACAAAGTTGATATCCTGAGTAGATCGAGCATGATGATTGTGATTACACTGATGGAATTGTTGTCTTGATTCAGACAAGACAGTTGAAGTATCCTCAATGAACCTGGTCGTCATTAGGATGGATACTTACATCACATCTGTGAACTCCTCGGAGAGGGAGCAAGATGCTTAGATGAAGAGGGAGCATAACGCTTCAGCACAGAGGGAGACCTCTCAAATACCCTGCAATGGGGTAGGGAGACTAGTCTCTTAATACTTTCCCATACATGTGCATGAATTCAATTATGTGATTATTTCATTCATTTTCATTTCATGTCTAGAATATGGCAGGATAGAAATGTCTTCCCTGATATATTTGATGCCTATGTTAGATGATATGTGTCCAGGATGGGACTGTACATTCTCCATGATCACTCTAAGAAGGAGTGGGAGGTTAGAATCACGATTATTTGCCTCGCTAAGAGGGAAGGACGATTATACAAATACCATGCATTCTCCTGATCACTTCGAAATAAGTGAGGAGATCTCTCAGACATTTTGAAAATGATGGAGAGGTTGGTGCAAACTAGTGCACACTAGTGCTTCTGCATGATACCAATATGATTTAGTGATGAGGTGAGCCGCGTTGAGATTAATGGTCACTCACGGTTAGTGGTGAATGGCCCTGGCATAGCCTTGTGCATTAGGCTCGAGATGCTAATGGCTCTAGTATGCAATATCGAGCTGAATATTCACTCACAGTTAGTGGTGAATGGCTCTAGTGTAGTTTTTCTTAGACTCAAGGTGCTGACACAGTTCTCATCCAAATAGCATTAGGCTAAATGTTCACTCACAGTTAGTGGTGAATGGATCTGATGTAGTCTTGTTTAAACTCAAGGTGCTATGTATTGGCTAGTAGTGTGATGCTCTAGACACAGACATTCTCACCAAGACAGAGTCTTGGAAATGATGTAGAATGTCCCCTTCGATAAGAGGGAAGGATGGTTTGACTCCCTGACATGTTGTGATGGAGTGGGGATATTGGTTCCATGATTATATCCCTTGGTAAGAGGGAAGGATGCTTTTACTCCATGATACTCTGTGATAGAGTGGGTAGAGTGATTTTATGATTATATCCATTTCTAAAAGGACATAAAGATGATTCAAGGACATACATCTAACTTGCTTCTACACATGTACCTATACTTGTTTTGGTTCTCATTGTGGTATGGGATAAATTCCATCGATAGTAAACATGGACAGGTAGCATATGTTCATGTACATTGGGGCCTCTGCTCATCCCAGTTCTCAACTTGGTGTGGGAGAAATCCCTTTGGTATTAGACACAGCCATGTAGTAGATGGTCATGTACACTAGTGCCTTTGCTCATCCTGGTTCTCACCATTGTGTGAGAGAAATCCCATCGACAATAGAGACAGATAGGTAGTAGATGGTTGTGTACAGTGGAAGCCAAAAATCAGAGTATGAGTATCAATTTTGAATGAATGACCTAAACAACATAAGTTAAATATTGAGAGATTGAGGGCTAAGATAATAATAACATGGATGATTATGTATCTATTACTTGAGATCGAGATTATATTTGTGTTGTGTTAGGGTCTATACCTTCATAGGAAAAGCACTGTTGTCTAGATAGCTTCCATTCTTCCTCTTCTGCATATGGGTTACCAACAAATCTCTCGTTGGAAAAGGCAAATTCTCCATTATCTGTCATATTTATTTGCAAAACACAACAATCATCAAAGAAAGAAATCACAAAAAGAAAAAAAATACACAAAGACTTCAAATACACTCAAGAGAACGCCAGTTGAAAATAGATTTGAGAGTGAGTCAAACATGAGACGTCTAGTCTTCATAACCAGAAGAGAGCTTTTGGGTGGCACAACAACCCAAACCTGTGAAAAAGGCGGAACAATGCATACATGCATCCATAGCTTAACTGATTTAGACATCTATCATTACAAAATCCATGCTTAGGATATTACGAATATAATAATGTGAGAGGACTATTTTTCAAACTTCGTAAAGTGATAAGGTATGTGGTTTTTTATTTATTTTTCTAATTTTTGTTAATAAGTTCAATGATAAAAAAAACATCAAACCTTCAACTATTGTCCACCAAACGTTGAGAAAAATATTAATTAAAAAGATTCAAAAATAGTATTATTTTGTTTGACTTTATAGAATTTGATGTTTTGTAATGTCCTATTTTCAAACTAATTCAAAATAGTGGAACATATAGTCTCTGCCTACGGGAAGGGACTAAAAATAACATGAAATTGATGTAACCACTACCACTTAAAGTTATAAGGACTTTAACTAGTGTTTAAATATAGCTTGATTATTGTTTTAACTACCAACATACATTTAAACAACTTCTTGAAATAGGCCACAACTGTCCTCTTAAAGGGTAGATCAAATAGCTAATAGTCATAGTTCTTTTTGTTGTAACGATAAAAAACTATTTTAGTGTAAATTCTCGAACTTCCACTTTCTAAAATACAAATAATCCATGAGTTGATAAAATAGATATGATGATATGATTTTAATTTGAGGCTCGCCTTTATAGGCTTGAGCATGTGTAGTGAAGGGTTATTCATAACTATAATTAATATATTATTTTATCTTTGTTACACTCTTCATTAAGAGTTACTTATTTAATTATTAGTAGTTATTTAGTGTTTATTTATTATATATATTTATGTTCATTACATTGCCTCTCCCTTAGAATTGCTTTGTCCTCAAAGCACAATTATGGAAGACTTTATCCCTTCTTCTAGCTCGTAACGCTTTTTCATGACATTGTGTGTTGGTAGTCGCAACATTTGACGAAATAAAACGGTACGTTCTTTTAAACATGTGTGGAAATGTTTTGTCATTTGTGAAGTCGTCCATCTGAGATATACCCTTAACGAAATTATTTGTAGATCGATTGTCGGGAGTTGTCGATTTTGTCTTTTCTCTTTGTAGGAATAATACTGGTAATTTTCCTTTTGATTTTTTTGTCTATCATAATGACTCTTGTGATTTGGATGGCGATAAGGAACTCGAATCGACTGTGAAGTGTTTACCGAAACTTCAAATTTTGGTGCTTCTAACGATTTTTGTAAATTTTTTTCGGAACCATTTTCTATTGATGCTTATAGCAATGTGACAATAAGATTGTTCTTTTTAACTTTGACGAGATTTGCATTGCTTCCCTTTTCTATTGTTTGAATTTGAGCATTTTATGACTTCTCTATTGCATTAGTCATCGTTTCTTTGTTGACACTTAATCTCTTGCAATCTAGCTTTTCTTGTAAATATTTATTCTCCTGCTTTAGCTTCCTAACTTGTATAAGCATGTCCTAATTAACTTTCTTTAAGTGTAAGAGTTCTTCTTTATAGTTTGAGTTGACAACGTCATATTGATTGCCTTGATTTTTGGGTTCTCTTTCTTTTAAGTTTTTTATTTGCTCTAACAATTCCTCATTAACCCTTTTTAAGGAATAGCTTTCTTCGTCTTTGCATGATAATTCTTTTTGAAGATCTCGATTCTCCTCTTCAAACTGTTGATTGCGTTGAAACTTATCATTTGCCTTCTTGATTTGCAAAAGTAATTTATGGTTATGATCTCTTAGATGAAAGGTCTCTTCTTCTTTACCTGCAATAACCTTGTTGAAATCATTATGTATCGTCTATATTGATTTCTCATTTTCCTATGACAACATCTTTGATATTTCTTTGAATTCTTTAGATGATGCGACCTCTGATTATGTTTTCATGTTAATGTCCGACAATGTGATTTTTTTCTTTTTGTAGGGGAATCTCAGAAACTTTTTTTCAGCATTTAATATGAAAGTCCCCAATGTTTTTAGCCATGGTAATCCCAAAACTAGGTCACCATCACTACTCCACAAGGATTTAACTATAAATTGCGAGACACCGGTATAATATCCAATGTTCCATTGTAAATCGCTTATTGCATATTCTTTGTTATTCGAAAAGTCTAACCTTTCACTTATATTTGAGTCTGGAATCACTAACCCATTAGCAAATTTATCACTAATATAATTATTGCATTGGCCGAGAGCAATAGAAATAGTAATGTTTTTTCCTCTAATCGTTCCTTTTATTTGGAATAACTTTGCAACATAATTTTTTAAAGTGCTTGAAAATCTTGCTTGTTTTTTTTTCACGAGACTCCATTTTGTTATGCTTCTTATCCCAAGATATATTAAAGAATGACATATTTTATATTGTATAGTATACTATGTTGAATTATTGTAACTTCGAAGAATATTCTAAATATATTTTTGTGGTCCTCGATGCTTCTATCGGGAGAATCACTTGTATTTCTTTGTACCCTGATGTTGCTAATCGGGAGAATTAATAAGAGTCACGAGGAAGTCCCCTCTGTTGTAAGTCGGGTCAGTAGTACCCCAGTTGTGGTTACTCGAACCTACATAATTAATTTAGGATTACTCGAGCCTACATAACTGAGTTAAATATTAAGTGAACGAAAGAATATAAATAGAGGTGAGGTGCTTCTCATTTGCACACACTCACACTCACTTGTGTAGCGCATGAGAGAGAGAGAGAGAGAGAGAGAGAGAGAGAGAGCTATAGCTGGAGAAGAAGGAGGATCAGTGTTTTGGGTTTTACCTTTTATTTTTTTGGGGCATCTATATTGAGGAAGATTTTGCTGGGTTTTTCCTTTTAAGGTTTTCCTAGGATAAATCTATGTTGTTCTTGTGATATTGTTTCTTTCAGTGATCCTGTTTATATGCTTTTGTTATGAAATTGAAATTAAATGTTGATAATCTAGCTTAGCATATGGAATTCTAACATACTATAGTTTTCAATAATTAGTTTCTTCCCCTAAGGACTTCTTGTAGATTGGGTGGTTGGGAGGAATGATTATTACTTTCCCCACCTAAGTTCAAATCTCACTTGCTTCTTAGTAGCAATTATTATGCACTTTTAGAAATTGTTTTCCTTAAAGTTTGTAAAATACTAGTAGATTGGGTGGTTGGGAGGAATGAGTGTTACCTTCCCCACCTAAGTTCAAATCTCACTTGCTTATTAGTAGCATTTATTATGCACTTTTATATTCAAACCCAAACCCACTTCAAGAAACCACGTGTGGTTTCACTTTTACCTTTTTTTTGTTTTACTTTTCTCTTTTTCTCTTTTTACTTTTTTTTCTTTCCTTTTCTTTAACTTTTTTTTTTCTTTTTTTACGTATTTTTTTCTTTTCTTTTGTGGACAATGTCCTATATTTTAGGGAAACCATAAAAACCAAATTTACACAAAGTGCAAATAATGGCCAAGAGCCGTATAGCTCTGATTCCACTGTAACGGTAAAAAACCATTTTACTGTAAATTCTCGAACTTCCACTTTCTAAATTACAAATAATCCATGAGTTGATAAAATAGATATGATGATATGATTTTACATTGAGGCTCACCTTTATAGGCTTGAGCATGTGTAGTGAAGGGTTACACCCTTTCACTTAGTAATTCATAACTATAATTAATATATTATTTTATATTTGTTACACTCTTTATTAAGAGTTACTTACTTAATTATTAGTAGTTATTTAGTGTTTATTTATTATATATATTTTTGTTCATTACATTTGCATGGACACTTTAACTAATGTTGATATAGTTATCATAGATTGAGTACACTTACCTTTGCATGAAATCCACTATCCCCGTGCATATTATTCTAATAACTAGTTGTGGAATACACCCTATACAATGTAATGTCCTCTTCTACTTAAGCATAAGAAGCACCTGCTAACCTATTTAAGTCTCATAGGTTCGAGCAGGTATTATGGAAAAAGGGAATTGACTGAGGACATGTAATAGCAGGAGCATAGCAGAGCATTCATTCAATATATTAAGTCATCATTATAGTAAAGAAAGCCTTATTTCTTCAGGCTTAAAGTCAATGAGCAATTAGAATTGCATGCATGCAAAAAGTAAAGTGAATGCCCGAAAAGTGACATGCAAACCCTAAAAGTACATGCTAAAGCTAAATAAGAAGGGTAGTTGAACCTAAAAGACCATGCATGATTATTATTATCTCTGAGTTTGGTTTTGAGAGCAGCAACAACAAGAGACGCATCAGGACGTTGGGGTTGGAGACAAAAGTCTTCAGCTAGCAAGTGTTTTCAGCAGGGAAATCTATATGCCCTAATCACTTCAGGGTAGATCACTCAGATCTACCATTTGATTTTCATCATATTCAGTATTATTCAGAGATCCAACATTCAAGGGAATATATTATTCTAGGTTTGTGTTTTACTGTTGGGGACAACTGGAAATACCTAGAACAATTCAGTGGGACTCAAGAACTTAGTATTTATTCTACATGTCATTCTCTTTCTTCTCAGCAGGCTCACACCACTCTACTTAGTGATTATTAGTCCAGTCTGTACACTTTCGGAGCAATTATCAACTGAATCATGAAAGAGGGAAGACATCACCTATTTAGAGCATATCAATTTGCTAGGTCTCCTGAACGTATCAAACTTATGCATGCTTCACTCCATCTCTCAGGGGAACTCATAACATTATTCCTCGAAAGTCTCGACAACATCGGACACCTATTGCCTCAAAAACTTGAAGGAGAGCAATAGGTGGGGCGTTTTCTCAGTCTGGGCGTCAACTCCTAGAGGTAAACACTTTCTCATCTTTATCCTGAATGCATTGCTTGCATTCCTTTTATATATTGAAGGGCTATCACCGCTATTATTATTGGTATGTGTCCCTTCTCTCACTGAAAGATTATTTCCTACTATTTCTCTAGATCAACTATATTTTAGTGCCTTTTGGCACGACACTATTTTGCATGCAAATTTTTATTATTTTTCTAGCACACCTGAAGAACAGAACCCATAAACATATTATCAAACACAACAAAATATCAGTTGGGATATTACATACAAGCATATAACAATCATCTATCTTTTCTTTAAGTTTCATCCCCTTTCTAGAACATTGTTTATATAATTCAATCATGGAGTGCATTTTGAACTCACAAAGTGTTTTGTAATTTTAGTAGGCACCTCAATTCAATGTATGTATGCATTCTCATCTTGAGTTAGTGTTGTTAGCTCCTAGTCGCATGAGTTAGAAAATGGTTTTATAACCAATGTTTGGAAATGAGGGGAGGGACTGGAGTAAACAGAGTAGAAAGTTGTTGCATTGTCGAGGGAGTTATGGGAATGAATGGAGGAGAATTAAAAGAGAGGGGAGGGACTGTATTAAGGGGAAGAGAAGGTTGTTGCGATTATGGGGGAGTCGTGGGAATGAATGGAGGAGAATTAGAGGAGAGGGGAGGGACAAGATTAAAAGGAGTAGAAGGTTGTTGTGATTCAGAGAAACTTATTTAACCATCAGACTTCTCGCTTCTCCGAAAGCAAGTGCAGGAGGGTCATCCGATGAGAGCATCCAACAACCCTCCCACACTTGCCTCGAGAAAGGAGAGGATTCTAATGGTTAAATAAGTTTTGTTGTTGTGATTCTGGGGGAGATGTGGGTATGAATGTAGGAGAATTAAAAGAGAAGGGAGGGATTGGATTTAGGGGAGTAGAAGGCTATTGCAATTTCGGGGGAGTTCTGGGTAATGGAGGAGAATTAGAGGAGAAGAGGGGAGGGACTGTATTAAGCTAGGGAGTATAAAGTTGTTACGATTTAAGGGGAGTTGTGGGTATGAATGGAGGAAAATTAGAGGAGGAGAGGGGAGGGACTAGATTAAGAGGAGTAGAAGGTCCTTGCAATGTCGTGGGATGTGTGGATATGGATGGGGAGTTGTGGGTATTAATGGACGAGAATTAGAGGAGGAGAGGGGAGGGACTGGATTAAGGGGAATAGAAAGCCCTTACAATGTCGTGGGAGGTGTGGATATGGATGGTACTTAAGGGATTAAACCCTATGGAGGAAAACAAAATGGAGGAATATCGAAACCTGCGAATGGAAGAAAACCAAACGATGGAAATGTTGGGGCATTAGGATTGTTGGTATGCTAAACTAGACATCAAACTGCCTGAGTTTCTATCTTCTGTTTTAACTAGATTTACATCTACCATCCCCAAATCCATCTGCTTCGAACCATCTTCTCTGATTGAATCATTCCCAAGTAGGCAGGAAGAATTTGTAGTTTCTTGAACCTTCAAAATTTTGAAGGAGACGTCTGAAGTAGGAATATTAATGCAGCCATAACAGTTAGACTTGTTCGGTCTTATTTTAACCGGGGTGGCTCTCGAGACATAGTTTTGGAAGGGGGGAGGGGATTTTGGCCTTCTAGTCTTCATATTGTTAGCCTTCGCTTGAGATTGTACTCTGTTTTTGCCCAGATGGGAGTTCCAATAGTTCATATTGTTAGCCTTCGCTTGAGATTAATGTACTCCATTTTTTCCCAGATGGGAGTTCCTGTAGTTCTTAATTTCGTTGTCTGTTCTTCCAGGCAGTCATCCTGCTACGAGCGACCATCTGCATGCATGCATATTTATTCACACTTATCAAATGAAATTCTTAGTATGCCATTAATAATTCTAAATTCGAAAACGAGGACATGGAAATCTGGTGAGTGAATAAATGTTCAGTCATTGTCAACAGACTGATTGTCAAGAAGATGATGCATCTTAATAATGAGCTCTTCCTCATCGGAGGAAATGTTTCCCACTTTAATGTCGGGACAAAGATAGTTCTGCCAACACCTGCAAAATTTTTTTTATAAAAATGTTCATCCTGTTCTTTCTATTCATCCTAGAGTTGAAAAATGTTTTTTATAAAAAATAAAAAAATGTTATATAAAATAACATGTCTATTTAAAATATTTTTTAAAACCATTTATATAAGACTACAAATTAAAACTATAAACATTATGTTCAATTTTCTCAACATTTCCACTCTAAAACAATGTTTACAGTTCGAAAGATTTGATTCCTTTCTTGGTATATCTTTTTTAAAGGGATCATACTGATATTACTATTTTGACTGTCTGTTTGTGCTCTTAAGTATGTTCTCTTAAACTCATTCTTGCAAAAAATGCAAGTCCAACACACATTGCCTCCCCCACCTAGCTCTTCCCTAGGCCCTTCTTTCCTTGTCACATACTTCCACAAAGGGTATTTTTTCTAGTGGGGTTGTTGTCTTGCTAAATTAGGGTAAATGGAGCATGAGATTCTATTTGTGCTTGGAGGAATAGGAGGGAAGACATTAGATGGGGCATTTCTCCCTTTCCTTTTTCTTTTAACTCCTGCCCTAGCTGATTGAGACATTGTTCTTCTTGTTTGATGGTGTAGCTTGCAATCCACTGTCATGTCCCCAATTTTGGCCTAAGGAAAATAGACCAAGGTCACCTAAGAAGAATTTAGAAAATTATTAATGGTGACAAATAAGGAGAAAATAATTATTGGCTAAGGGGAAGTAATAATGACCCAGTGCATGGTTTCTACTGTTCTATAGTATTTTTCTATGGTATGGGCAAAAAGTAGATAATAGAACGTGGTTTTCATTGGCCCATGGTTATTATCCATGGTATTGGAGACTTTTCAAGGATAAAAGGAGGCGGAGGCAAAGGGAAAAGGCATGCTTGAATATTTGGAGATTTGTTCTTGAGACCGTCTAGGGGTTAGCCTAGAGTTTTCGTTTGGGGTTGGCAAACTCCATCCATCCATTCTGGTCTAGTTTCGGTGGTATGACGGATCCACCCTAGCTGGACAAAGGGGGAGGATCCATTTAGGGTCTTCATTGGAGCTTCATCATCCAGGTTGGCATCACCTTTCAGGTTCTTGTTGAACGTATCTTGGTAGCTGATATCATAGCCATAATTATTGTACTGTTTACTCTTTGTTGGTCATAATAAAGGTGCCAATATTATTTGGCCATTGTGATGTGTTATGGAATGTGTCTAAAGTGTTTGATGAAATTTCTATGAGAATACATGTTGCTAGTGAAAGTTATAAATCAATGTAAAATTGATTAAGGTTGATAAATTCATAGATTTTGTGATCGTCCCGAATCCGGGATATTACAGTGGTATCAGAGCTGGTTTTCCTGCCAGCCTGAGTGGGAATCTATTGAGGGTTTCCATTTCATGTATGTATGTAATTTCAAATCCAGGTTTGGTAACTTATTGGCGATTTTCATTGTGGGAGTTGAGTTTTATAGAGTGGGGCCGTATTTATGCATAGGACTGAGTTCATCTTAGGTCAAATTGGATGATGGCAGTTGCAACTTTGTCAAGATCGGGGACATCAAAAAATTGAAGGTGGCAGAAGTCATGATTTTATGAATACTAAAGGCTGCGAGAGAAGGTGGGTCGTGTGCATTCTAATCAAATAGCGAGAATTCTAATCAAATCGTGAGCAGTGTTTGACTGCTTTGTCCACCAATAATAAGTGAAGGCGGTAGAAGTCGTGATCTCGGGGACATCACAAAATTGAAGGTGGCAGAAGTCATGATTTTATGAATACTGAAGGCCGCGAGAGAAGTTGGGTCGTGTGCATTCCAATCAAATAGCGAGAATTCTAATCAAATCGTGAGCAGTGTTTGATTGCTTTGTCCACCAATAATAAGTGAAGGTGGCAGAAGTCGTGATCTCCATCATGACAACCGTAATCTGCCAAAGGAACTGCATTCAACATCATTAGAGTTTTACAACTACTTCAGAGACCGAGTTTCTATTATTTTGGCTGTCTGTACCCACGTTCAATTGTGAGGGCTGTATCCTATAGTATTTGGCTGTGATAAATTGATGAATGTGGCTTTTAGGTGGCTGCTAGTGTGTGAAGTCATGAAGATGATCCGCGTAGTAGATGAAGTTTGTGGCCTTGAGGAGAGTCACAGCAACAAAAAGGAAGGACGCGAGTGGACAAGAGGGAGGCAACACGGAAGGTAAAGTCACGAAAGGAACTCGTGTAGCAAGGGCAGAGGCCCGTAACCCTAAAGAGAAACTGCATCATCCCTGAGGAGAAGATCGGTGCTGCCTTGAGGGCCGAGGTCTCTTGTGGGCAGATTTCTGGAGGGTACCGAGTCATTTGACAAGAAACTAAATCTTTAAAAGAAGGTTGTATCCATTGTGGAGTTCGTAGAAGCTGCCGAAGAATACTTCACATCATTTGGTATTATTTCAGTGGCATAAAGAGTGGGCATACTGAATTTCAGGAGAATCACTTCGCTTATGGAGTGACGCACAGCCTTGACCATCATCACCAAACAGTTCGTGGTTCTCTTTCATTGGGAAAGGACATCGTTGAGTCATGAGGCTTGGAGTAGGGTCGATTCCTCACTTGGAAAAGTCATGAGGTTGCTCTCCAAGTTATTCTCTATTGTCTCCAACAGAAGGTCATCTACAGCGAGCTGGAATCAAATTTATTCTCAAGACTGTGCATCCTATATTTATTGTATCTTGTCATTTTGGGCAGCTACAGGAATATACAAGCACTGTGTATTAGATCTGAATATAGATGATTGGGAGGAATACTTCCAGGCTCAGTGCATGACATATATTAAAGGAGATGTACCCCAGAAAATTGAAGGAACACTTTCAGGCATCATTCCCGTATATACCAGCTGCAAAACCAATCAAACATGATGAATTTTCATCATTATAAATGGACGGTCTTCTCTATTAAAGCTACAGACTAAGGGGGTGTCACTACAGTAGAAAGGGAGTTTGAATATCGCTCACAAAGTTGGGGGTATCATATGTTGGACATACAACGTGTTGGGAGGACTCCCCTTCCCTTGTTGGATAGCCTATTCATCATTGACAACTGTAGGAGTTCCCAGGCAGTCAGATCGAAGGTCACCTTACAGTGCAATCTTTTCAAGCTTGGCTGTTGTAACAGGTCAGAAAATTATTTAATATCAGACATCCTCTGCATTCTCTGTTGGAAATAATTATATTTAGTGTCAATCTTTTAGTGTATGGGCTGGAATGTTTGTCAAATTGTCACAGTCAAGCCCAAATCTCAGTCACATTACATCAGATTTGAAACTCGGCGATTAAAGCAGATTGGAAAACAAGTAGTTTTCATAAGTCTTGCCAGCTGTAAGAGCCATGTCTTATTCAGATTCAGATTATGAGCAGTATGAGGAGGAGTATTCTTTCTATGCCATAGAGCAAAAGGATTTTGAGTTGTATGATGGCAATTATGTGGATGAGAAACCCTCTTACAGTATCTCTACCCAGTTTACATTCAGGGATGATGATGGTTACTCTTGTGACCCCTTGTGCAATGAATATGTAGACAGAGGGACCACACCACCAAGGAAAGATCCTTTGAAGGAAATAACATGGTGGAGGGAAACATGCGATACCTTTCCCCAATAGTATCAAGCATATGCTATTACGATGAAGTCATACTCAAAAGTTCCTTTTGAATTTTTTGTGAATGCTTTGTTTGGGTATAAGCCCAAGAATGAAGGTGTGGAGTTAGTGAAGAAAGGTATATGCCCTTCTTGCAAGAGACCTTGGAGAGAAAATCATATATGTTTGGAGGAGCGAAATGAGGAGACCCCCACCAGTGTTGGGAAGGATAAGATCACAATCCTTACCGATGATGGTTATCAGCATAATGAAGCTATCACTTGTTCTATTGAGAATCAACCAGGTGCATCTCTCAATAAGAACATGGATCAAATAGCATCTACTGAAGGATGCTATAGTGGAGAGGTACCTACTGATGGGTGCCATGGAGAGACATTTACTATTGAATGTCCATTCCTATATGTTGGTGACATAGAGATTCCACTTGATGAGACTACTGCAAGTACAAGTTCACACGAGTCTGGAGAAGATGAAGATTTTGCAGTCGAGGAAGAGGTCCTAGGATCGATCTCATCATCACCACATTCACTTCATGAGGCTGATCCTATGTTGGAGGAAGAGGCGGCCTCTTTTCATGAGCTTTCCCATTTTAAGGGGTCACTCAAGATGAATGACAAGAAGATTCAAGAGGCCCTAGGCATGCTCCAAGTTACTAGCACACTTGTGTCCCAATTGGCTTGGAGAGATGATTCCATGGAGGCCCAAACTTCCAATGGAGTCATAGAGAAGATCCAGAAGGCAACATCAACAACTAAAGGTAATCTCGTGTATTTGCTTTCTGATAGAAGTCATTTGATTGATCTTGTTCAAATATTACATGAGGCCTCCATAAGAGATAATGAGGAAATTTGCAAGCTCAAACATGAATTGAATTCCACCCAAGACTGTATGAAAGATGCTCAAGAAGTACTTCAAGAATATAAGGTCCAAAATGAGCAACTTCTTGAAGAGTTGCAAAGTTCATGTTCTCCTTCCTATGTTTCTGAGTTTTGTATGGATGATAGCAGAGAGACTCCTCATGGTGTGGTGAACCATGAGATTCAAACTGATTTACAAATGTTTGAAGGGTTGAAAGATGAGCAAGCTGAATGGCAAACACTTGCCATGGATGAAGAAGAACACGAGTTGTCTCATGGTGCAAGTCTCGCACTCGTGGAAGAGGCACATGATCCTACACACATGGAACCAACCTTGAGGAGAGGTTTCCAATTTCTTGACTTAGAGGATGAGTTGGTGCATTACACTTCATCCTACACTGTTACTTCTTTCAGTTTTCATCCCAGTGAAGTTTGGGTGAAGGGGTTTTTTCTGTTAGTGCCACATGAGGAATATGAGACTCCTACCCTTCATGATGATCCTATGATAGGTGCACCAATTCCTTTTGAGCAGCATTTACATCCATTGTTTTGTATCACTTCTACTCATGGATGCACTTCCTTGAGCCACTTGGAGGCTCCTTCTTTGATTGATGGAGGTTCTTCATCCATTGCTTGGATAAGAGAACACATGATGAGACATCTTGATACATCTTATTCTTTCTTACAGCATTATGAGACATGGGATCCTCACCTATGTTACTGGATTAGATTTGATTGGTATCTCCATGATTGTGTGCTTTTGACACATGATGATTTTCTTGATTGGAGGTGCAAGCTTCTTGAGTGCTCTTTGATGGATGATCACTTCAGCCACATCGGGAGTGGCATATCTTTGTATCATTTCACTATGTTTCATTATGATGTATCTATATTAGTGATTATGATGTATGGGAGAATGCATAGTAGAACTTGGGATCCTGGCACCCCTCCCCATGATGTATTATTTTGTACCACTCTATGTATTGATGGAATGCGCCAGTTATGGGATCCTGGCATTCCACACTTGGTTGGAATAATTGGGAGGACATGGTACCCCTCCTACTTTGATGTACTGTTTTGGGAGACCTTGTGCATGGTAGAGATGCACAAGCATTTGGACTTGGGCATCCTACATTCTAATTTGTATGTACTCACACTATGTATTGATGGGGTGTGCAAGTGTTGGGACCTTGGCATCCCATGCTTGCGGGACTTGTTCTTGATGACATTTTACACTAGGAGAGTGAGCAAGCAGTGGGACCCAAGCATTGTTGATTATGGGAAGCTCATTGGGAACACATTTTGGTTGGTTGGCTTGAGGAAGCACACCTTGTCTCTTCTCCATGGGTTCATCTTTGTAGCAGTTCGTTATGGTTTCCTACATGCTTTTGGATGGACTTATGTTTTTCTTACAGGGTGTCATAATGACTTCCATGTGCCTCTAATGCATTGCAGGAGAATATATATTGCACCTTGCATATCTGAGGATCATTTGGGATCCTGGTATCATTGGTACTTAGTCTTCACATTAAGTGCATGGTTGATGGTGGAATATTGATGATGTGATGGTATGGTTTCTTCATTGCTTGAGGACAAGCATATTTGGGAAGGGAGGACTTTCATGTCCCCAATTTTGGCCTAAGGAAAATAGACCAAGGTCACCTTAGAAGAATTTAGAAAATTATTAATGGTGACAAATAAGGAGAAAATAATTATTGGCTAAGGGGAAGTAATAATGACCCAGTGCATGGTTTCTACTGTTCTATAGTATTTTTCTATGGTATGGGCAAAAAGTAGATAATAGAACATGGTTTTCATTGGCCCATGGTATTTATCCATGGTATTGGAGACTTTTCAAGGATAAAAGGAGGCGGAGGCAAAGGGAAAAGGCATGCTTGAATATTTGGAGATTTGTTCTTGAGACCGTCTAGGGGTTAGCCTAGAGTTTTCGTTTGGGGTTGGCAAACTCCATCCATCCATTCTGGTCTAGTTTCGGTGGTATGACGGATCCACCCTAGCTGGACAAAGGGGGAGGATCCATTCAGGGTCTTCATTGGAGCTTCATCATCCGGGTTGGCATCACCTTTCAGGTTCTTGTTGAACGTATCTTGGTAGTTGATATCATAGCCATAATTATTGTACTGTTTGCTCTTTGTTGGTCATAATAAAGGTGCCAATATTATCTGGCCATTGTGATGTGTTATGGAATGTGTCTAAAGTGTTTGATGAAATGTCTATGAGACTACATGTTGCTGGTGAAAGTTATAAATCAATGTAAAATTGATTAAGGTTGATAAATTCATAGATTTTGTGATCGTCCCGAATCCGGGATATTACATCCACCCAACAAAATCCACTCTCAATGCACTTGGAAACCCTTTCCAAATCCTTCAAATCTTCTTCACCTACAAAACAAACACACTTTAGATCCTCTCCACACTTGCAAATGATAAAAAAATGTGAAAATTTTGATTTAAAGGAAACCTGGGCGTCTTTTCCGCGAAAAAAATGTCCCATAATCCAGACACACATGTCCTAAATCCGGACACGAAAAAAGTGTGTCCGACATGCTCTAATAGCGTGTCTGTGTCGGACATGCAGACACAGGAACATAGGCCCTTAAGAACGTGTCTGGTAACTTAGCCTACAACTTTTAGACTTAGTAATATTAAATTCAACTAGAAAATAAAAAACAATCTTACAGATCCCAAATATGTGTTAAGTTAGCCAATTTTTTTTTGAAATTTCTCCCAATACGTCCATTACATAAAATTTCCTGCAAGAAAGAAAACCACTAATAAGTTAAATTCTGGTTTGAATTTAGACCACTTCGGATATATATCTAAAAAAGTCAACGAAAGCCATACCATGCTTAGTGGAAGTATAAGTGTTCATGAAATTTAAGACAATAATTTAAAAACCTTGAAAATCAAACTAGCAAAATTAAGTGAAGTTTGTAATATACATATGCCTCATACATTTCTTATTAAATCTTATGTCACAAGATTACTCAATTTGGATATCCAAGCCTATTAGATCTCATGTGAGACAATTAAATTTCATATAGGTAAAACAATTACTCATTTTGGATACACAATGTCATTTTGGATATGTATATGCCCATTGGGTGCATGCATTTTTTATTATTAATGTTTTTATTTCATAAACTTGAGATGTACTTCACACCAAATGTTATTCAATTTTTTTTAGAAATTTTAAAATTTAAAATTATTTTATTATTTTCTATCGAGAGACAAGGTTAGTATCAGTTTAAAAAAAGTTTACATCTAAAGATATTTCATTAATCCCCTATGAACTTGATAAATTTTTGAAAAAAAATTTAAAATCAACATTTCGGTGTAAGCTGAAGCCTACAAGATTTATATCTACTATCCAATCAATTGCCCTCCGAGTCAAAGTCCGGCTGATGATTTCTCTTTAAAGAAACATGTGATTATACTTGAAACAAATCCATGTGAATAAATGCGTTCTATTGAGAAAATTACTCTTAGATTTTCAAAAAAATAACACGTCGATATGTCCGAGTGGTCAAGGAGACAGACTTGAAATCTGTTGGGCTTCGCCCGCGCAGGTTCGAACCCTGCTGTCGACGTTAAAGTTCTGTCGGAGTCCTGAAATATTTATAAACTTTGTCAAACTGGTTGAGCACTATTTCATGTTTTGTGCTTCAAATATAAATTGGCTCATTGACATGACACAGCTGAACACTAATTTTAAAATTTTGAAACTGAGGTTGATGATTATGAAACTTCCGGTGCTAATTTATAGAGCTGTCAAAATTTTCCACCTTTACCAATCCTATGCAGATTTATTAGGTCTACCATAATTTCAACTTTAAAACCTTGTAAAATATGCCATATGTTTCTATACATTATTAAGCCAGTCTTGTTTGTTTGTCATTTGTTTCCATTCAACGAGCTGTTAGCATTACAAAAATCCATGATTTGGTTGAAAGAATGTTGTCTTTCATGAATTACAACATATCAAGGGTCGACATGTTACAAGAAATCTCTGTCTTCTAGTAGCCAAGTTGAAGTTCCAAAAAATCTTGTCATTGCACGAATTTTTAGCCTCTAATAGAAAAATCAACAGAGTTTCAAAGAACCTTGCCCTAGGAGTTTTAAACTTCTGGTAGTAAAGCTTTTACAATATACAATGGATCAACTCTAAGACACTTTTAGTTCCAGTGAGATGCTATGTAATGAAAAAAAGGTCAAAGTTTTAATGGTATATCAACTCAGGTATTTATATGTGTCATGATTACTAATAAGTCATGTCTAGCCACACTAAGGTGGCTAAGTATGATTATCAAACGTGATATGAATTTTTAAGTTAATTATTTGTTTAGGCATTAAGGAAATGACTTAGATCTTTCACGATATTTTAGTTGGAGGTTATATATATTTTAATTTGTTGGATCTTGTGCAACTTTGGAAGTTATTCTTATTGTAATGTTTTGTACATCCTACAGGAGGTTATATTGATGTAATCAATCATGTAAACCTTTGAAAGAATCAATGTAAACCTTGGGGAAGAATTGGGTGCATCCATGAAGGTGGGTTACAATTTTTGGCAAGGTAATTTTGGCAAAAACAAAAAAAACGTACCTCGATCAAGCTTTGATTAAACCCTCGATCAAGGTCTTGCCACCTCGGTCGAGGGTTTATAACATGCTTGATCGAGGTCATCTTAAACCCTTGATCGAGCTTTTGATAAACCCTCGATCGAGGGTTAAAAACATGCTTGATCGATGGTTAAAGAAGACCTCGGTTGAGCATTTCTAACCGTCTATAAATAGGCAACAAACCCATCATTTAATTCACTTTGTTTGTTGGATAGAAAAGAGTCATTTATATTCATTCGTAGATATGGGTCGCAGAGTAGTTGAGTCATAGATGTGATTATGGCTCCAATCAATCACATCTATGACTCCAATTACTCCACGACTAATATCTACACATAAAATCTAGAGGAAGTGGCAGTAGGAATGCTTTAACATGTTTTTTCTTCAAGGTATGTACTATTACCCACAAGCATCATTCTTCTAGTCGAAATTATGTTTTATTAAAGTTTATCATCATATAATTCTATGTTTGATTTTAATTGAATTTGAAGACCTTGTTACCATGAACAATACGATATTTTAAAAACATTGATTAAATAAATTTTGGGTGTCCACATTCGTGTGCACACGCAAATATGGGCACTCGAATATTTTTTTAGTTAAAGTTCTGAAAAGCTCGATTAAGCTGCTAGCTCGATTGAGTTGCTAGCTCGATCGAGCTTTTCTCTAACCACACATAAACATTCAATAGAGGAATTTAAAAACACGTGTATTTCCATATGCATCATGTAAAGTTTCATTTAATGAAGTTTTCCAAAAAATGTTTGGACACCTTGTATTTTGAATCTCCATTTGAATTCATGTCATTGAACATTTTCAATTCTTGTCGAAATAAGATGTAGTATCATGTTTAGTTTCCATACTTTTTGTTTTTCGGATCCCACAGTCACCATAACACATTTTCTTTTATTTATTTTCCTCCACTCTTAGCATTAAGAAACACCAAAACAATTAGTCAAGTGTTATTGATGTAAATTCTAATGTCATTCAAAAATTTACTAGCAAGATTAATTGCAAATGTGTGGCACAATAACAATTTTGAAGAGTAAACAATGGACGTTGATATAACCCCAGGAAATGAGGTCATGTTTTTTTTTCATGCTCACATTTTCATCTCTCTGAACGCACTAAAAATACTTTGCTCATTTGTATATAATTTTTTATTTTAAAAAACTACAATTATGTGATATGACTATGAATTTAACACTATTTATGATCATAATCGTCTTGTTCTATTCCGCACTGGGCTCTGGTCTTTAAATAGGTCACCTAAGGATTAGTATCGTAGGTAGATCGTAGTCCTGAGAATCCAGATCGAGTGTCCACTTGACCTGGATTCTCAAGACTACGATCTACCTACGATATAGATCCTCTGACTAGGTATTTAAATCCCATAGCCCAGGGCAAAATAGAACAGGACGATTAAGATAAAAATTAGTGTTTTCAAAGTCATATCAAATAATTGTAGTTTTGTGAAACTAAAAATTATATATGAATGAGCAAAGTATTTTTAGTATTTAAAACCTTTCACTACATTTTTGTAACTCTAATTCTGAAAACATTAGGTTCAAGCAATTGTATACACATTGGTTATATTGCTGATAGGAATCAAATGATGTTGAAATTCCCATTTTCCCCTTTATTCTTGTGTAATTTTTCTTTTAACTTTTTATTCAAAATGCGTGAAACAATTACTTAATGAACACTTATGCTTGTTACTAGTTTTTTTTCCTAATGAGGTAGAGGTCTTTATTCTTGTCTAATTTTTCTTTTAAATTCTCTAGTTGAGTCCTTGAATCCCATTTCTAAAATGTCCTACATGCGCATAATTTTCTAGATACAGATTATGGTAGTTAGTGTCCACAAGATATTGAGAACCAGGGGGCTAGGATTTATCTCCTCAATTTTTTGTACTAAATATAAATGTGGTGAGCATGCATATAAAACCTTGGTAGTCATGTACAAAGCTTTTTTTCTGAGTGTTTAATAGTAGCTCGATTGAGGGTTTGTTGGACCCTTGATGGAGGGTTTAATAAACCCTCGATCGAGCTTCCATTAAAACCTCAATCGAGGCCCTGAAAAACAGAGAATTATCCCTCTCACAGGAAAATCAATGTTTCTTTGTGTCTTTTAGGGGTGTAACCCCCACGATTCATGGCACACAACTGAGAGGAGGTCATACCGATAAATTCATCACTGAATCCTATATCCATTGAGGTATCATGCATGCGTTTTGGCATTCATATGGTTTTTTTTTTAATTAGTTCTAAAACTTACACTTAGAAAACCTGACAACAACTTCGAGGCAACTCAAAGAAAAATCTGCAGGGTAAAAAATACACATCTAAAAATTTCTAAAATATACACAGGCCACACATCGATGTGTTCTCTTCAAAAGGGTATCTTTGGTTTTTCAATTTTTTAAAACAATGAAAAAAAAGTTGGGATGGACACACATGTGTATAAAATGACGTTGAAATCAGATGTGGTCACTTTCAAAAAATTAAAAATAATTGTATATTGAGAAATAAATTAACAAAAAAATATGCAGACCACAATGCATTTTGTGTAGATCATGATCATATATCTATATATATATATTAATGTAAGATTGAATTATTGAGGTTGGACACGAGCCACTTATTAACTTCTTCAATTTTTTAAGGTCACATAGTTCATTAAATGCAAAATTTCACACATTAAATGACATCGAAATATTTTAAAAAAAATATCATTGGGAAGCCAACATAATATTCTACAATTTGTTTTTTTTTCTACAAGTTGAAATTCACATGGCATATATGCGTTTTGAGGGCTTCTATCTAGCACATGAGTAAAAAACCAGGTTTTTATCATCAAATTTGGCCAAAAAGTGTTACCCACCTTCATGGAATCACCCAATTACACAAGAAAAAGAATTAAATACACCTTATTTTATCTTCCCCCAAGACAAGTCATCCTAGTGGGTCAAACTGCCCCAAAATAGTGGGCAGTTTGCCCCAAACAGTGGAAAAAATTGTCAAGTTGGCCCTAGTTTAATTTTAGTGAAAAAACAGTATAAATAGAGGGTACCCCTCCTCATTTTGACACATGGAAGCTTGAGCACTACGGGACAAGTTCTCCCTCGTCTAGAGAAGTTCACTAGTGCAGCAAGGAAACTGTTTTTTCTGGGGTTTCTCCATTGTGTAGAGGGTCTCTCTTATTTTCTTGGGGTTGTGCTACCACTATCTACATGTACATCATTCTATATTGGAAGGTCTAAGATCGGGGGAGACAATAATGATGTATTGTCTATGGTTGGGAGGTGATAGATCATCACCTTGGTTAAACGAGCTCCACAACCAATTTGTTTATGTGCTTTATGTTTCTTCTAGTGATATTGGTTTTATAGTTGTCAATTTCTAACATGCTATCAAAGTAGTTCTAGAAGAAGCCATTGCTAGAAGCTAAGGCTTGATATTTATATTTAATATATTTGATTAACCCCATTGTATTCATTTGAGCTTTACTGTGTTATTATTACTATTCAAAATTTCAATATATTTATGTTTAATATATTTGATTAAACTCATTGTATTCATTTCAGCTTTAATGTGTTATTTTAAGTAATATGTGATTAAATTTTTTAATATATATATTAAATTTGTTATAATGACATAATAATATTGTTATAACTAATAAATTTATTTATATATATAGGATACTATGTTTAATTTTATTTAAATTAAATAAACTAAAATAATATTCATGATACCTAATTTTATTTAATATTTATTTGTTTAAGTTTTAATTATAATTATAAATATATATTTAACATTTATTTAACAAATATATGTTAAATTAGCTTTTAATAAATGTATGTAACTTATTCATATAAGTTTCATTTATTTTAATTCAAAACTGAAGTATTTTATTTTATTGATTAGTATTTTACTTTAGTACAATTAGGTATTAAAAGTATTCATATTTCTAGTTATATCAAAGATAAATTTTTATTTATTTTATTTCTAGATATCTTTTTAATTTAACTCAACCATAGTTATTTAGATTGTAGTACAAGAGGTGAGTTGTAAACATACCTTCTCCACAAAAACACAAACTCATAATATCTTATTATATCTCTTATGAGGCCCATTTTAGACCCCAAAATTTCCCTAGTAAAGTTTTCTGTTGATCATTCCACAGATTTGGATCGACCTCACCTTCTCCCATCTCGCCTTGATAGGGTGCATCTATTTGTGAAGTTAGTTTCACAAAATTTCAAACTTCATTTTTTACCTAGCTCCCACTAGGGTTTCTGGTTCATATATGCAGGAAAGATGATTGGAATGAAGGTTGAAGATCGTCTTGATGGGGATACCAACTTCATCTATTTGAAGTCTAGAGTTCTTCTCATCTTGGAAGAAAATGATCTTTTGAAGTTTGTCAATGAGAAGGTTCCGGAACCAGAACGTGAAGAATCAAGTCACATTGGAGGAAGAATGATGCCAGAGCAAGAAGAATCTTGGTGGACTTAATCAGGGATCATTTGGTTCCTCAAATATCGTAAAAAAAGACAACTAGGAAGATGATAAAAACCCTAAAGATGCTATTTGAGCACATTAGCATCAATGTGACTCTCACATTGAGGATTCAATTACCAAATATGAAGATGTCGAAGTCTGAACTAATTACCTCATACTTCATGAGGATCATAGAACTAAGGGACAAACTAAGGTCCAGTAGAGAACCCATCGATGATAAGGAGATTGTTAGGACTATTTTAAATGGTCTTCTAACATCTTCGGAGTCATTCATTCAAACCATAAGTGGTCGAACCAAGTTTCCCAAATTTGATAGGTTATGGGAAGATTGCACCCAGGAAGAAAAGAGGATTGTAGCAAGACAAAGACTTCATGGCACTCAACCTAAGAGAATCAAGCATTCATGGCCCATGATAAGAAAGGGGAGGAAAATGGAAGAAAGTTTCACAATCACAAGAACCAAGAAAGGAGATTAAGTCCTTCTCCAAATCGGAAGAAGAAGAAGAAGACAGATCTCTTGCATATACAATGCTTCAAGTGCCAGACATATGGACACTATGTCAGAAATTGTAGAATTTCAAACAAAAGGAAGCATGAAGCCTCAACTGTCGATGTTGTTGAAGACACTCCTCACAAGAAGTCAAGGAATCATGATTGTTTAGAGTTCTTCTATTGCTCTCCGTATTGAGGTGACGATATGAAGATTCATGTTGTGATGATCTTCCAGGAAGAAAATAAAGAGCAGAGGACTCTCATATTGATTCCTACAAGAAGTAAGTGGGAGCCCACCCACAAAACAATAAAAAATAAGTATTTTGATTCCATTGCTCTAATAGATTAGATCTGGTTATTTTTGGATATGTTTTATGCAGATATATATTCCCAGGATCAGGAATTTTTTGAGCACGTGATACAATTTTATTATTGATAAATAGTAGGCTTGTGTAGTACTTGTTATGAACATGATTTAGCTCGTAATGCTAAACAACAGCTCATGGATCCCTCTTGAATAACATCTCCCTCTAACATAATTAGAGTAGTACACACTCTTGATGGTATGTTATAATAGAGATAGCAAGCATCCAGATAGTAAGCATGTCTAAGATGCCTACATACCTTAATACCTGTATGAACTATTTCTATTACATTGATTTGATTAGACAATGTTGTTAACCAACTAACGAGATTTGACTTGTAGGAAAGGACCATACGATGTGGCCTATAAGGATGAATGATGAAACTTGGTCGGAAGAACAAGTGATCCCATTTGGATTGGAAGCAAAAATTATCTAGAGGCATGACTCTCAGAAAGAAGGATGACTTCCTGTCGAAGCAGTTAAGTGGAAGTCATGACAACAGACAAAAGAGAACAGAGTACATACGATCCACAGGATTATATAATATCATGTAGAGATATGGAAATTAGAAGTGGAAGGCTTCTACGTATGTCAGTCTCTCTGCTACAGTTGTTGAAATTTGTTACATTATAGTTAGATTCGTGGATTCTGGAAGATGAAAGTTACTCAACTAAATTTTGAGGAGACAAAGGGAGTCAGTTATTAAGATGAGGATCCTGGCCTTTGCATATGATGTTGTGAAACTTGATGAATTCTTCCTATGTCAAGGAAGAACAAAGTTGATATCCTGAGAAGATGTGATTACATTGATGGAATTGTTGTATTGATTCAGACAAGACAGTTGAAGGATCCTTGATGAACCTGGTCGTCACTAGGATGGATACTTACATCACATATGTGAACTCCTTAGAGAGGGATCAACATGCTTAGATGAAGAGGGAGCATAATGCTTCAGCACGGAGGGAGACCTCCCAAACACCTTGTAATGGGGTAGGGATACTAGTATCTTAATACTCTCCCATACATGTTCATGAATTCAATTATGTGATTATTTCATTCATTTGTATTTCATGTTTAGAATAGGGCAGGATAGAAATGTCTTCCCCGATATATTTTATGCCTATGTTAGATGATCAGTATGCAATATGGGACCGCACATTCTCATTGATCACTCTGAGAAGGAGTGGGATATTAGACTCGCGATTATTTACCTCACTAAGAGGGGAGGATGATTATACAAATACCATGCATTCTCCTGATCACTTTGAAAGAAGTGAGGAGATCTCTCAGACATCCTGAAAATGATGGAGAGGCTGGTGGACACTAGTTCACACTAATTCTTTTGTATGATATCGATACGCTTTAGTCATGAGGTGAGTCACATTGGGCTTAATGGTCACTCATGGTTAGTGGTGAATGGACTTGGCGTAGTCTTATGCATAAGGTTTGAGATGCTACGGGCTCTAGTATGCAACATTGAGCTGAATGTTCACTCGCAGTTAGTGGTGAATGGATCTAGTGTAGTTTTTCTTAGATTCAAGGTGATGACATAGTTCTCATCTAGATAGCATCAGGATAAATGTTCACTCACAATTAGTGGTGAATGGATCTGGTGTATTCTTGTTTAGAATCGAGGTGCTATGTATTGGCTAGCAGTGTGAGGCTCCAAACACGGACATTCTCACCTAGTGAGAGTCTTGGAAATGATGTAGAATGTCCCCCTTGATAAGATGGAAGGATGGTCTTACTCCTTGATACTCTGTGATGGAGTGGGGATATTGGTTCCATGATTATATCCCTCGGTAAGAGGGAAGGATGATTTTACTCCTTGATACTCTATGATAGAGTGGGTAGAGTGATTATATGATTATATCCCTTTCCAAAAGGAAATACAGATGATTCAAGGACATACATCTAATTTGCTTCTACACATGCACCTCTACTCGTTCTGGTTCGCAACCTGGTATGGGAGAAATCCCATCGACAGTAGAGATGGACAGGTAGTAGATGGTCATGTACACTGGTGCCTTTGCTCATCCTAGTTCGCATCCTAGTTTGGGATAAATCCCATCAGTATTACATGCATACATGTATTAGATATTCGTGCATATTAGTTCCTCTGCTCATCCTGGTTCTCATCATTATGTGGGAGAAACTCCATTGACAATAGAGACAGGCAGGTAGTAGATGGTCGTGTACAATGGAAGCCATAAATCAGAGTATGAGTATGAATTTTGAATGAATGACCTAAACAACAAAAGTTCAATATTGAGAGATTGAGGGCTAAGACGATAATAATGTGCATGATTGTGTACCTATTACATGAGATCGAGATTATATATGTGTTGTGGTTCAATTAAAACTAAGTGAAAGATAGATTGCAGAATATGTAGCACATTCAGTACTAGCTAGACCTAGTTTTGATATAATTTGCAAGCAATTGTCCCCTTCGAATGGTCATGTTGCAATATTCACAGGGTCTATACCTTCATAGGCAAAGCACTGCCATCTAGATAGATTCCATTGTGCCTCTTATGCATCTAGATTACTAACAAATCTCTCATTGGAAAAGGTAAATTCTCCATTATTTACCATACTTATTTGCAAAACATAACAACCATATGAGCACAACAATCCTCAAAGAAAGCAATCACAGAAAGAAAAAAATACACAAAGACTTCAAATACTCAAGAGAACACGAGTTGAAAATGGCTTTGAGAGTGAGTCAAACATGAAACGTCTAGGATTGATAACCAGAAGAGAGCTTATGGGTGGCACAACAACCCAAACCTATGGAAAAGGTGGAACAATGCATACATGCATCCAGAGCTTAACTGATTTAGACATCTGTCGTTACAAAATCCACGCTTAGGATTTTATGAATATAATAATGTGAGAGGAATATTTTTCAAACTTTGTAAAGTGACAAGGTATGTGATTTTTTATTTTATTTTTCTAATTTTATTTAATACATCCAATGATAAAAAAATGTCAAACCTTCAACTATTGTCCACTAAAAGTTGAGAAAAATATTAATTAAAAATATTCAAAAATAGTATTACTTCCTAAGAGTTTATAGAATTTGATGTTTTGTAATGTAGTGTTTTCAAACTAATTCAAAATAGTGGAACATATAGTCTTCACCTACGATAGGGACTAAAATAACATGAAATTGATGTAACCTGTAACACCACGGTTTTGACCCCGTTTGCATGATGTATATGATGTAATTAATCATGGTGAGGAGTTAAAGGCAAAAGCCCCACCATCGATTTGGTTGTGTATGTTTCGGAAATAGGGATAGTTACTGATGGTATATCGTGCTATCCGACACGTTATAGTTTGGCATCATGTGAATACGCACATCAATTAAAATAAACCTACAGCTAGCTACAACGATGCAACGTTAAAATGAAAAGGGCATGATTCCAAAGGATAAGGGTGGGGGATGTCAAACCTTGGACTATGGGGGGGGGAATCCATGTGTTACCACCCTGTTTGATTTTCCATCTTCCCTTGTCTCATCCAACCACTTTAATGTTTGTTGAGTAGTTGAGGAAGTTATGGCTGGGAGTGGAGTGTGGCAGGACCGTCAGTCCTTTCCCACACACACACTCCACCAGCAGGTTGACCTCACGTTGGCAAAAAAACCACCGCAATTTTCTCCATTGTCGACTCACCCTCACGCATAGGGAGTTGTTCACTCTCACGCAGGGATGCACAACAGGGAGCCAATTAATCTTCCTCATGCAGAGCCGAGTTAAGGAGGGGTGCGATTTCTAGTTTGGGGTTCGTTTTCCCTCTCGTACATTGTTTGTCGGTCTGTGGTGGTGTTCCATCCATTCACGCAGAGAACCGGTTTTCCTTTGGCATTGTTGAGCTGTGTATTGTTTTTCCATCCTTCGTGGTGGATCGTGAGCTGTAGACCGCTGTGTTTTCTCCCAGGTTTTTCATGGGCTGTGTCTTTTCCCTTGCGCACAGGTTGATATTTTTTTCTTTCCCCATTCTTGTTTGTGTAACCTTCTTCAACGATTACATTGAGGAATTGTGTGTTGTGGGCTCTTGGATGTTGGACAACTGCTGATTTCCATATTCGTTGGTTGAGTCCTCCCATGTCTATGCTGGGATTTCTGCTTCTGTCCCAACTGCGGACTATGTAAGGTTCTCGTCGTTTCCTCATCAAATTTTGGTCTGCATTTATGTCCTTCTTTTGCCCAAGATTGAGAATCAGACTTCTCCCCTGTTTTGGGACTGTGTAAGGTTGCCATAGTTTTCATTGTGAGTTTGGGCTGTCGATTCACCTTGGTTTTGGGTTGCTCTTGGTTGCTGAGACAGCAGACGTCTTTTGGGGATTGTTGCTGAATTGTTTTGGCCACGCTAGGGCCGAGAACAACTCTGGATTGTGGCTGGACCTTAACTGTATTTCACCTTTTGTTTGGGATGGTTACCTAGTTGTCTTTTCCTTCTTCACAGAGCTATGAACGGGTTGTTTTGCTATGGTAGGCAGTGGTTGGTCTTTGGACTACTGAGAGTGGGATTAGAGTCTGGGTATGCTTGAGAAGACTGGTGTTGAGGCCACCAGCTTAGCATTTAGCCTTTCCTAGCTCCTTGACGACCTGGTAAAACCCTACTGTGTGGGTTTGGCTGATTGGAAAACCTTGGCTATGTGTAAGCCTACATTGGCCCTTATTCCTTGAGGAATCATGCCCAGCTTGGGGGTGGCAGTGTTGCTGAGAGATCGATGAGCACGCTGGCCTATGGTTGGGTGGAACGTTGTAGCGACATAGTTGGTTGCGGGGTGAGTTCTTCATTAAAAGATAAGTACTCCTGACTGTTTCATCTCTGCAATTATATCTACTATTTCATGAATTATGATGAACATGTTGAATGCTGGAATGTGTATTTGCTTCTGCTGAATGTTGAGTAACTATGTATCCTTGTATGATGGGTTATGCATCTTGGTATGTATTATGTTTAATTTTTTAATTTCAGCATTTATCACTGTTCATGTTCATGGGGATTGTCTTCCCGTTTGTTTGGTGTTAGTAGTGTCCTCTTCGTCGGTCGGAGGGTCAGGGACGTGACAGAGTGGTATCAGAGAAAAGGTTGCAGCATTGGCCTGAATGGGCCATAAATATGCAGTGACAGATCTCAAGGTTGCAACAGTGGGCCTCTATGGGCCAAGAAGGAGCAACTGACAGAGGGTAGAATTACCTTCTATGTCCAGCAGAACAACAGTAGACAAAAGAGTTCCAAAAATTTTCTAAGTATAAAGCTCTTTGTGTCGGCTGAGCAAGCCCAAGTGAGTTGCTATAGTGGCTAGGTCTCTGAGAAGGAGCTGACACAGTGGCTGAAAGTCGAGATTCATGTCGGCTAGGAGGAGTCGATGGTCTTGGCTAGGGTGAGCCGAGACATAGCCGATAAGAACCCGCGAAGAGAAAATTTTCACCGAAATTTTTTCGAAGTATAGAAATCGTCGGAAAGTGTTGGCTTGTCGGTGGCGGACATATGAAGAAAGAGCCAACAAAGCAGCGGAGAGGAAACTTTCATTGGAAGCCATCAGCGGAATACCGCCGAAACGACGATGCTATTTAGTGAATGGAGTACCTGCAGTTTCGGTGGAGATTAGTAGATTGATCGGTGAAACTTAATCCTTTAGGGAGCCGAGGCGGTGGAAGGCTAAGAAGAAAATTCCAAAATTTTTCTAAGTCCGAAAATCATCGGATGAGCTAGGAAGAAGTCCGCCTGATGCACACGGATAGAACCTAGAGACGAAGCTGTAGCGGCGACGGAAGAAAGATGTTGAGGGTGCAGATACGTCAGCGGAAGAAAGTAGAAAGGGAAAAAAATTTGAAAATTTGAAAATTCCTCTAAGTATGGAAACTGCTGGCGAAATTAAGTTGTTTGAGCAACCGATGCGGCGGTAGATGAAGGGAGAAGTTTTTTCGAAGAGCTGGAAGCGTCGAAAACATTTAGACGATCGAGCAGCCAATGTGGCGGTAGAAGGAAGAAGAAAAATTTCCGAAAATTTTTCTAAGTACAGAAAACATCGGAAGACTCCAAAGGATTGGACCGCCGACACATCGGGAAAAATTAGAGGATCGGTCCGCTGATACCTCGGAAGCTTAGACGGATGGGGATCCAAAGCGACAAAAAAACATTAGATGTTTGACCGCCGAGGGACAGCCTTTGGCATCGTAGATGAAGTTTGGAAGCATAGATGAATAGCGGAAAGGGTTAGTTGTATGGTCGCCGATGAGCAGTGGAGGAAATTAGTCGTTCTAACTATCGAAACGTCGAAATGATAGTTGGGAAGAGACCCAATTTAACAAAGGAAAATTTTGAGTTTTTCAGTGGGATTTTCAGCAGTTTTTCAGTGGATTTACAGGGCTGAAAAGAAGAAAAATGGCAGCAATCTTGTGCGCCAGATTGAGCCACAAGGGGGAAAGACCCCTTGACCCCCGTCGTCCCCTGAGACAGTCATTCTTACGAAAATAAAATTCTATGTTTTGGGAAAATTAGTCCAACCCAGAATTCATTAAAAAAAAAGAAGAAATAAAGTGAATGGTGCATCGAAAATGAGACCCGCAAGTTACTAAGTGTTCCTTGTTGTATGCACTGACTTCGCCCAATAGAAAAGTTTTCCAGAATCTTCCTAGAATTGCTCCTACAGGTGCCTGAAGTTGGCAACCAAAATATAGTTGTGTATAAAAATGCATAGATTTGGTGAAAATCATCATTTTAGAAGTAGTGTGATTTTCACACCCAAAGTCAGAATGGAGCATGGAGATAGGTATTGGAAAGCGTATCCAGCAGAGAAAAATGGAGAACCACCAGAGTTTGAATGAGGAGCAGAAAAGTACTACCGGTTGTTTTGACAAACAATGTTGCTATCAATATGGACAAATCCGAGAATTGCATGCCTAGAAGTAGCAAAGACCAGGAAGACGAACCAGCTATTATGTGGAAGAGGAATTCCATGCAAATATGAGGGATTTGAAAGGGAACATTCCTTAACCCCTATCTTGCTAACTATATTTATATTTTATAAGCTTGGTGTACATAAAGATTATGGCATGGGGATGCTGAAAATGCATGGGGATATGTATTGCATGCATAAAATATTACATGTTGGTAAGAATAGTGAGAATTATACATTTATAATGAGCCACTAATGATAATCATTGCATTGGTGTTGGCATTAGTGGAAAAACCAATGACAACATGGACCTGGCTGAATATGTTGCTAATGCTGACGAGTGTGACTAGCAACCCTCTGGAAAAAGGGATAAGGCAACAAGTCCATAAATAAAAGTTGGTGAGCAAATTCTGCAATCTCCTGCAAAAGGACCAACCAAATTGGTCATGCCAAGGGTGTAAGTAGGACCCATGAAGGTAAGAGTTTGATTATGACAAATTCCATGGAGTGGTAAAGGTAAGAGACCTCATACCATATGGATATTTGAATGTTATACTACATCCATATAGAAATGTGTCATGCCTGTATATAGCTTAGTATCCCAAGGAAAGTAAGTACTGATGATCTCGATTATAGTCATGCATCCTATATGAAGAAGTCATGGTTAGGCCATGGATGGTGTGTTGAATGCATATTATTTCTAAATCAATGCAAGGTAGCATTGAATGGATACGTATTAAAAAGATTTCTTGAATCTTGTAGTCATGCATTGAATGGATGCATATGAAGGGAGTGAGTGGCTGATTGCATAAGTATAGGTGCAAATGTTGTGATGCATTGCATGAATGATTTGAGATGAGTGCATGTGATATTATGAATAACTAATGGCTAAAATGATGAATTGATGACAATTCAGGAACCATTTCAAAGGCTGTTATGAATGCAGGATAGTAAGTGCATATAGAGGATAGTCATGATCAGTTGGCTGCTGGAAATGCTCTATGGAAGAGTAAGGTGGTACAAATGATACGCTTGTGAAGTAAGGAGTATCTAAACATTTCATTTAATTGCATGAATGATGTGTCTATACCTTGCAAATGTTAGTATGATAATGATTGCGTGAAGTAAATGAGTTTTGGTAATATTGATGTGATTAACAGCTGGAAGTAATTGAATTTTATAAATTTTGAAAATGTTTCAAGTGATGGTTGCAGCAATGAAAAGGTTATATGCATCCAGACTTACCAAGTGTTTGGTTGATTGAAGCTCAGGTTTCAGGTAGATTATTTAGAGCATGGCAATGAGAGTAATACCATGACAAATGCCGAAATCTACCACGTGAAAGAGCCAAACCTTATGAGAAGAGTCTCATGGCTGTGAAAATAGTCGGTATGCATAATGGGTTATTAAATTTGAATTGTGAATTTCGGATTTAAGAAATTGCTGACAACTACTCATCACTATTGTCTTGCATAAGACTATGTCAGGAGGACGCATTGTAAGTGGGTACTCATATTATGCTAGTAAGAATAAAATTATAATGGGCATAGTGGTGATGCTTACAAGAGACCCACAAATGAGGATCACCTCATTGCTAAGAAAACTAATTTCTGTAGTAGACAGAATTGCAAATTCCTATTGAATTTGATTACTAATGTCATTGCTTAGTTATGGAACAATCAATTTGGATTGTATTATCAAATAATGATTGACTGTTTGGCTATTTGATGAATGTGCTAGGGGTACACACTACAAGAAGATCATGTGTGAGGGCCTGCAGGAGCCGAACTTCATGGGAAGGTTTTCCCTTATCTTGGAAATGGGTTTCATGTGAAACTCCATTGGACATTTTGGAAATGTCTCATCTGCACTACATGTTTGGTAAGCAACATGAGTGAGATGGTATAGATTATGTCGGTAAGACATGTGTGGATATGAAATGTAAAAAGTATTTGGGATGGACAACCGAGGGACTGTCAACTTGGACAAGGGAGCCCCATTCCTCCTTAACGAAAGAATAATGCATCGACAAATGGATAAGTGTTTTGTGACCCTTGCTAAAAATACGCATGTCAAATTATTAAAATTCCATATGCAGAACATGTTTTGATTTTATTTCCATGATGAACGATTGCTTGAGTATGAATAGGGCCTACATGGCACACACCGGGAAAGGGTGCACACTTTTTTGATGTCGAGTCATGAAAGGGTTTTCAATATTGACTACACCCTAGGGAGTGGACACACTCCTGGTGTCTCAATACTTGATAGTGAATGATATGAAATATGATTACAGTTTTAGAGCAATAATGCTGATGAGTTTTCTTATATTGCTCCTGTTGACAGGCTAAATAGATGCAGTTGGGTGTTGCACCCTAAAGAGAAAAGGCAACCGGTTGTTGTGAGAGGTTGCAGAGTAAGGGTTATTGTTGATATAAGTGTGCATTATTATTGATATAAGTGTATTGTCGATATAAGTGTATGTATTATTGATGATATAAGTGTATGTTGGGCTGTTATATGCCTAGGGATCCATAGTAGATCCTAGACCTAGAAATGGTCATGGTAAAGTTCCAAGCCCAGTCGACATGAGGGTGTACTAGCTGGACATTAATTATTTGATGTTGTGGAGCAACCTGCGTGCTGACCTAACATCCAAGTCCATAGGCGATCCCAAGGCTTGCAAAGCGAAGCAGGATCCTATGGAACAACGAGGAAACACACAATACAGATAAGTATTGGATTATTTTGCTTATGAATATACATGTGTATATGATTTGGTTATGATGTTTTAAGCTCTTGTTCTAAAGATAAAACCGATGAGAATAAACTAAACATGTGAATCTATTCAATGTTTGGATATAGGTATCGTTGGGAGCGAGGACTATGAGAGCATCCTAGGGGTGCATGTGGACATGTGACTGTCCTGGAAGCTCAGAATGAGAGGCAATGAAAAGGGTGCTAGTGAGACTATGAAGTTCCTAGCAGTCGAGGAAACCATGTGAGGAGATCTAGAATGGACCGGAGACACTAAGTGTCATGACCAAGAGAGATTGGTCCAACATTCACGGTGAAGTGAAAGAGGCTAAGAGCATGAAAAGCCACAGCAGTGGTGTGGGTTCCAAGACGGAACAAAACAAAGAGGGGAAAAACTCTTGCTGCTCTCTCTTGCCTTTTTAATTATATATATATATATATATATATATATGCATGGTGAAAACAAAATATTGTTGAATGCATGTATGACTGAAATGGAATGTGTGTATTTGATTAAAGTAAATTGTGAATGCTGGAATAGTTAATTCCCTGCCCAAGAATGGACATGAATGAGCTCGTGTGCCTGTTGGGAAGGCATGAAAAATATGAAAGCCTCCTTGATGAGACTTGTACTATCATGCCAATTGGGTAATTAACTGACTGATTTTAATGTCTATATTATGTTTGGTCTGAAAGAATTTCAATGGTGCATTTCACAGGTGAGAAAAGTGAAACCCGGTGGTGCACATTGATCATGGCAGCAGATCAAAAGTTGCTGGACTTGGCTGGAAGTCTCCTTCAAATGATTGCCAAGATACAGAAAAGGCAGAATGAAATGAACCACCAGATTTTGCAAGACTCTATTAGTTTGCAAACGGAGGTGAAAAGCCTTCTGGGAGCAATTGATGAAGGAAAGGAAGGTGGATCCATGATGGGACATTCGTCCAAGCGACCCGTTGAGAAACAGTCCAGGCAGGAAGACTCAAAATAAATTGATGAAGCAGCCAATGAAATGTTGGGAATGCGGAGGACATCATTTACGCCAGAACTTCCCAATGAGGGAACATGAAGAGGGCAATAGCCGCAAAGTTCCTAGACTTCGAGATAAGCTGAAAGCTGAGAACAAGTGGGAGAAGTTCGTGGAAACTGAGGGGCTTGGTCCTAAACGTTCAAAGTGAACAATTGAATGTGGGACAGCTCTGCAAAATTTTGAAATTTTGGATGTGCAAATTGTATATGTATTCCTATGTATTGGAACACTGAGGACGGTGTTATTCGAAGGGGGAGGGGAATGTAACACCCTGGTTTTGACCCCATTTGCATGATGTATATGATGTAATTAATCATGGTGAGGAGCTAAAGGAAAAAGCCCCACCATCGATTTGGTTGTGTATGTTTCGGCAATAGGGATAGTTGTCGATGGTATATCGTGCTATCCGACACATTATAGTTTTTCATCATGTGAATACGCACATCAATTAAAATAAACCTACAGCCAACTACGACGGTGCAACGTTAAAATGAAAAGGGCATGATTCCAAAGGATAAGGGTGGGGGATGTCAAATCTTGGACTATGGGGGGGGGAATCCATGCATTACCACCCTATTTGATTTGCCATCTTCCCTTGTCTCATCCAACCACTTTAATGTTTGTTGAGTAGTTGACGCAGTTATGGCTAGGAGTGGAGTGTGGCAGGACTGTCAGTCCTTTCCCACATGCACACTCCACCAACAGGTTGACCTCACGTTGGCAAGAAAACCATCGCCATTCTCTCCATTGTCGACTCACCCTCATGCATAGGGAGTTGTTCACTCTCACGCAGGGACACGCAGCAGGGAGCCATTTAATCTTCCTCATGCATAGCCAAGTTAAGGAGGGGTGCAATTTTTGGTTTGGGGTTTTTTTTTCCCTCTCTCACATTGTTTATCGATCTATGGTGGTGTTCCATCCATTCACGCAGAGAACCGGTTTTCCTTTGGCATTGTTGAGTTGTGTATTGTTTTCCCATCCTTCGTGGTGAATCATGAGATGTAGACCACTGTGTTTTCTCCCAGGTTTTTCCTGGGCTGTGTCTTTTCCCTTGCACATAGGTTGAGAGTTTTTTCTTTCCCCATTCTTGTTTGTGTAACCTTCTTCAGCGATTACATTGAGGAATTGTGTGCTGTGGGCTCTTGGATGTTGGACGACTGCTGATTTCCATATTCGTCGGTTGAGTCCTCCCATGTCTATGCTGGGATTTCTGCTTCTATCCCAACTGCGGACTGTGTAAGGTTCTCGTCGTTTCCTCATCATATTGTGGTCTGCATTTATGTCCTTCTTTTGCCCAAGATTGAGAATCAGACTTCTCCCCTATTTTGGGACTGTGTAAGGTTGCCATAGTTTTCATTGTGAGTCTGGGCTGTCGATTCACCTTGGTTTTGGGTTGCTCTTGGTTGCTCAGACAGCAGACGTCTTTTGGGGATTGTTGTTGAATTGTTTTTGGCCACGCTAGGGCTGATAACAACTCTGGATTGTGGTTGGACCTGAACTGTATTTCACCTTTTGTTTGGGATGGTTACCTAGTTGTCTTTGCCTTCTTCACAGATCTATGAACGGGATGTTTTGCTGTGGTAGGCAGTGGTTGGTCTTTGGACTGCTGAGAGTGGGATTAGAGGCTGGATATGCTTGAGAGACTGGTGTTGATGCCACCAGCTTAGCATTTAGCCTTTCCTAGCTCCTTGACGACGTGGTAAAACCCTATTGTGTGGGTTTGGATGATTGGAAAACCTTGTCTATGTGTAAGCCTACATTGACCCTTATTCCTTGAGGAATCATGCCCAGCTCGGGGGTGGCAGTGTTGCTGAGAGATCGATGAGCATGATGGCCTATGGTTGGGTGGAACGTTGTATGTTGCTTCCGCTGAATGTTGAGTAACTATGTATCCTTGTATGATGGGTTATGCATCTTGGTATGTATTATGTTTAAGTTTTCAATTTCAGCATTTATCACCGTTCATGTTCATGGGGGCTGTCTTCCCATTTTTTTGGTGTTAGTAGCGTCCTCTTCGTCGGTCGGAGGGTCGGGGACATGACATAACCTCTACCACTTTAAGTTATAAAGACATTAACTAGTGTTTAAATATAGTTTGATTATTGTTTTAACTACCAACATACATTTAAAAAACCTATTGAAATAGGCCACACCTCTCCTCTTAAAGGGTGAATGGAATAGCTAATAATTACAGTTCTTTTTGCATGGACACTTTAACTTACGTTGATATAGTTATCATAGATTAAGTGAGTGCACTTACCTTTGCATGAAATCCACTAGTCACGTGCATGTTATTCAAATAATCGGTTGTGGAATACACCCTATACAAGCACATACCGACCATGTATATTTTCTTTAAGTTTCATCCCCTTTCTATACCATTGTTTATATAATTCAATCATGCAGTGTGTTTTGAACTCACAAAGAGTGATAATATGATTTATCCCTTTCTAAAAGGAAATAAAGATGATTCCAGGGAAAACATCTAACTTGCTTCTACACATGTACCTCTACTCGTTCTGGTTCTCATCCCGATATGGGAGAAATCCCATTGACACTAGAGATGGACAAGTAGTAGATGGTCATGTACACTGGTGCCTCTGTTTGTCTTGGTTCTCATCCTGGTGTGGGAGAAATCCCATCGGTATTAGACACATACATTTAGTAGATTTTCGTGTACACTAGTGCCTCTGCTCGTCCTAGTTCTCAGCATTGTGTGGGAGAAATCCCATCAACAATAGAGACAGACATGTCATAGATGGTCATGTATAGTGGAAGCCAAAAATTAGAGTATGAGTATGAATTTTGAATGAATGACCTAAACAACAAAATTTCAATATTGAGAGATTGAGGGCTAAGATGATAATAATGTGGATGATTGTGTACCTATTACATGAGATCGAGATTATATTTGTGTTGTGGTTCAATCAATACCAAGTGAAAGATAGATTGCGGAATTTGTAGCACCTTCAGTACTAGCCAGACCTGGTTTTGATACAATTTACAAGCAATTGTCCCCTTCAAATGGTCATGTTGCAATATTCATAGTGTATATACCTTCATAGGAAAAGCACTGTCGTCCAGATAGATTCCATTATGCCTCTTCTGCATCTGGGTTACCAACAAAGTTCTCATTGGAAAAGGTAAATTCTCCATTATATGCCATATTTATTTGCAAAACACAACAACCATATGAGCACAACAATCCTCAAAGAAAGAAATCACGGAAATTAAAAAAAATACAGAAAGACTTCAAATACTCAAGAAAATACCAATTGAAAATGGCTTTGAAAGTGAGTCAAACATGAGATGTCTAGGCTTGATAACCAAAAGAGAGATTTTGGGTGGCACAACAACTCAAACTTGTGAAAAAGGTGGAACAATGCATACATGCTTCCATAGCTTATCTAATTTAGACATATGCCATTACAAAATCCATGTTTAGGATTTTATGAATATAATAATGTGAGTGGAATATTTTTCAAACTTTGTAAAGTGATAAGGTATCTGGTTTTTTATTTATTTTTCTAATTTTTTTTAATACGTCCAATGATAAAAAAATGTCAAACCTTCAACTATTGTCCACAAAACGTTGAGAAAAATATTAATTAAAAAGATTAAAAAATAGTATTATTTTGTTTGAGTTTATAGAATTTGATGTTTTGTAATGTAGTGTTTTCAAACTAATTCAAAATAGTGGAACATATAGTCTCTACCTACGGACATGGACTAAAAATTACATGAAATTGATGTAATCACTACCACTTAAATTTATAAGGACTTTAACTAGTGTTCAAATATAGTTTGATTTTTGTTTTGACTACCAACCTACATTTAAACAACTTCTTGAAATAGGCCACATCTCTCCTCTTAAAGAGTAGATCGAATAGCTAATAATTACAATTCTTTTGCATGGACACTTTAACTAAGGTTGATATAGTTATCATAGATTAAGTACACTTACCTTTGCATGAAATACACTAAGCACGTGCATATTATTCTAATAATCGATTGTGGAATACACCCTATACAAGCACATAACAACCATCTATCTTTTCTTTAAATTCCATCCCCTTTCTATACCATTGTTTCTATAATTCAATCATGAAGTGCATTTTGAACTCACAAAGTGTTTTGTAATTTTAGTAGGCACCTCAATTCAATGTATGCATGCATTCTCAAGAGAGTGAGTGTTGTTCGTTCCTAGTTGCATCATTTAGAAAATGGTTTTATAACCAATGTTTAGAAGCGCATTTTGAACTCACAAAGTGCTTTGTGTTTAGTAATTTTAGTAGGCACCTCAATTCAATGTATACATGCATGCATTCTCACCTTGAGTGAGTGTTGTTAGATCCTAGTTGCATGAGTTAGAAAATGGTTTTATAACCAATGTTTAGAAGCGAGGGGAGGCACTGGAGTAAACAGAGTAGAAGGTTGTTGTATTGTCAGGGGATTTCTGGGCATGAATGGAGGAGAATTAAAAGAGAGGGGAGGGACTAGATTAAGTGGAGTAGAAGGTTGTTGCGATTCTGGGGGATTTTTGGGCATGAATGGAGGAGAATTAGAGGAGGAGAGGGGAGGGAGAGGATTAAAGGGAGTAGGAGGATGTTGTGATTCTGGGGGAGTTGTGAGTATGAATGGAGGAGAGGGGAGGGACTGGATTAAGGTGGGTGGAAGGTTGTTGCAATTCCGGGGCACTTGTGGGTAATGGAGGAGAATTAGAACCATTCAGTCTTATTTTAATTGGGGTGGCTCTCGAGACATAGTTTTGGAAGGGGGGAGTGTAATTATTCGCACTTATCAAATGCAATTCTTAGTATGCCATTAATAATTCTAAATTCAAAAACCACACACGGAAATCTAGTAGGTGAATAAATGTTTAGTCATTGTCAACAGACCGACTGCCAAGAAGACAATACACCCTAATAATGAGCTCATCCTGATTAGAGGAAATGTTTCCCACTTTAATGTCAGGACGAATATAGTGATTGCTAAGAAGATGATGCATCCTAATAATGAGCTCATTTTGATTGGAGGAAATGTTTCCCACTTTAATGTCAGGACGAAGATAGTTCCTCCAACATAATCCAAAACTATTTCCACATCGGTTAAGAACTTCAAAACAAATTATTTGGGCTTTTCATAGACATCAAGGTTTGAATTAATAGTGTTATAAGAGATTTGTTGAGAATCACCTAATTTCTGGGGAAGTTACTGCTACCCACCATCGCCATGAAGTCAAACGTATTTGGAGAGAATTAGATCCTCCTCGACAGTCTAGGCCCGACGGTTGGGCCCTTCTTTCGAGCAAAGAGGAGATCTACCTATATGGAATATCTTCTTCTATAAAAGCTAACGACTATAAATTCCACAATAATGGCCTTGTCATTGGTAAGTATATATAGAAAAAAGGTAGAAAAAGAACGCTACAAACGCCATCCACTGGAAACAACAATGTCACATGTTGAACTCCAAAAACCACGCTATCATAATTATTTAGTTGATTTAACTAACATCCTTTTCTTCACCTTCTTTCTCCCTTGTTGTTGCACTAAACACCAAACCAGACCTTACCGTCTGCTCCTTGTACTCCTCTCTCCCTCAGCAGTCCTTCATCAATCCTCCCTTACCTTTGCAGCTCCAAAAGTCTCATCTTGTTACCCTCGTCTACCCTTCCTATAGCCTCCCGATCCCCTCACAACCCTCTCCTAAGGCTTCCCCTCTCTCATGGATGCCTTCTTACAGTCCTAAGCTTGTTGCTATCTCTTCTCCTTTACCCTGTGGTCTTCCCAAGTCTTCTCTCCCTACCTTCAGTCCTAGTTCTTTGGGCTGCCAATAGTCCATGATCATTTTAGTAATAGACTTCTTTTATCCTACAAGGTTTCCCTTTTAGTGACCATCGTCCTACACGTGTGTCTCTCACACCTTTCCCTCAACCTACACAGTGACATAGCAACGAATTAGTCCACATAAGTGAAGGTTTAATTAGTGGATGCAGAGTGTCATATGAAACTATGATTTGACAAGTTATTTACATATGTGGAATGCTGCTATGCTATTGTTGTCATGACATATTGCTGCACTCAACTGGACACATACAGTCTGCAAAGAATCACACTCATCCATGTCTATTTCATGCTTTACTAAGTGGGTGGAATGAACATATTTGTGTGTGATAAGATACTTTGTTAATGCTGCTATACTACTGTCATTGTGCATGAAAATCAATGATAACACATGATAAAGAATCACAGTGATCCATGTTTACTTCATGCTTTACTAAGTGGGTGGAATGACCATATTTGTGTGTGATAAGATGCTTTGTTAATGCTACTATACTGCTGTACTTGTGCATGAAAATCAATGATAACACATGATAAGGGATGGACTTATAATATGATAATTAGTGTTGTTGCCTTGAATTGTTGTTGAACTTCATAACTAGTATTATCTCTCATAATGTTGTGAGTAATGACTGAATATATATATGGTGTACTTATTGTTTTCATAACTATATATCTTATCACATGTGCTGATGTACTTGTGTTTAAGGATATGATATATGCTCATACTTATCAATAATTGCAATTATGTTTTGTTGGTTTCATTGTGGAATAAGTATAACATTTGGGAGGATATATCACTGGCATAAAACTATATAAACATACAACCCGTTTACCTACCTTTTAGACTCCAGTAGGAACTAATCACAAACACTCCTCGAGAGAATATATCTTTTCTGTCTTAGTGTCTTTGCAGAGTCATAACATGGCTCTCTCGTAGGAGGCTTAGGCTTCCAAAGAAATTGGGAAAAGTTGACTAAGGTGACAGTGGACACTTCATCCTCACATGCTTATCGGTGTCTTGTACTGCCATTTCATCTGGTAGCAGGCTGCCATTCCAGATTATGAATTGAGTTTTAGAAGACAATGAAAGCCTTAATTCAAAAGTATTCAGTTGATTGAGCGATATGGAAAAATTGTTGGCGTCACCAAGCATATCAAAGTATGGAGAAGGTATGAATCACCCTCATTTTAAACAAGAATGAACTTATTTAAAAGTCGGACAGGTTTGGCTCTACAGAGATCACGTTGGATGGTCATCAGTTGTTCCATCCAAACACAATGTTGGGAACAATATTGCAAATGGCCATTCAATCTACAATTAATGTGGATTCTTAACTATCCAAATCATCATTGTTTCTATTGTTTTTCCCCTATTTTTTGGCTCAATGGCATCCATTTGGGCAAGTTGAGCATCAACATCACCAACCGAGTCCTTATGGTTTTCATTATTTTCTTTAGGGCTTCTCCCCTGGTCAATCTAAGCATGGAGTCCATCTGAATAACAATCCTTGTTATGGGACGTGTCATCTTATGTCCATAAAGAGCTCCAATTTTTCCAACAACCCTACACCCTTCTCCTACTTGTGTTCCTGCTCCTTCCTCTTGGATTTGTTGGAAATATTGATTATTCGTTGATCTACATATCATCTCACATGACTTTGTCAGAGTCTGCAAAAGTACAGATAGTCTGTCAGGATGAAGAGTTCACGTCTCTCCATATTTAAGCAGATGAATTGAACTTTTGAAGTTAAGTTTTTAGGCATAAATTTATTACAGTCTTTAATGTAAGTCAGTAGCTTCCAAGAGAAACAATTTTTAGTCTTTGTATATGAAGAAGAAGAGAAATGAAAAATAGTGAGAAGAGTGCCTGTGCAGAGCAGAGAAAATAATAGAGTAAGAAGAAAAAATCTTAGAAGAGTTCGAGAGCTGAAGCTCGTGTGTTTGGAAAGTGTTGAGAGCCAAAGCTCTGTAAAAAATGAAACATCCTTGTAAGTTTCCAAGTTTGTAATTGTGGCTATAGTTATTTTGTTGTGTCGTGATAATATATAATTCCATAGTTTATGTTTGATTGCATGTCTTATTCATGCCGCACATCTTATCCATAATTACTTGAGTGAATGTTGTTTACATTTACCGTTTTGTGAAAGACACAAAGAATCCACAAATATTTCACCGTGTGAAAGTTTGATTCTTTACCATAGAGTGCTTGACACAAGTCTTACTTAATATTTTGGTTATATGATATTGTGAGATTTTCGCAATATAGTTGTATAGAGGTTTATCCCAAGTTACGGGTCGGTGGAAAGTGTTTTTCATATTATAACTCTTTAGACTAAGAAATCCCTTTTTATAAAATTCGACTAAAAGTGGTATGTTCTAAATGGGAGTTGGTTGCAACCAAAAGTGTGTCGGGGGTAAATCCTGTCGCAGTAAAAGTCGGTCGAAGTCAAGTGGGTGTCTGTCACGGTAAAAGTGAGTCAGGTTAAAAGTCCGTAAAAAGTGTCTCGACCAAAAATGAAGCCTGCCGCACACATAAATCTATTTTAGACTTGTCCACTACGGTAAAAATCCTCGTCCCAACAAATCTCTATCGCTGTATTTTTGGTTGCAAGTATTTTGTTCAAAGTAAAAGGTGGGGTATCTAAAGGCACAATCTCGCAGCCCCAAAAGTACAAATAAAATAAAATTGCTTAATGCACAATAAATCAAGTTAACCATTGTAACTCTTTATCACTCCATCCTCATTTTACCCAAGATCTGGTATTAGAACAGGTTTAGGAAAGAAACCTTGTCTTAAAAAGGGAAAAAATAATTTTCTAAGGAAAATTAAAATTAAAAATCCCTTCTACTTCTGGTACACACATGTCAAGCTTACAAACTCCAATTTTCTCAAGAAAGAATTATGAGTATAGTCTCTAACAATGAAGGTTTTGTTCAGAGGTCAATATGTATGGGAGATAGTCCAAAATGGCTACATAGAACCAGCAAATCAAGCGGCATATAATAATATCACACAAGCTGAGAAGGATGCGCTGAGGGAACAAAGCAAGAAAGACGAAAAGGCTTTGTTCTACATACACCAAACAATGCATGAAAACCTACTCCCAAGAGTAGCAGTAACAAATACCACTGAGCAGGTACTTGATACATTAAAAACCGCCTATGAAGGCTTGGATAAGGTAAAGACTTCTAAGTTGAAGATTCTTAGAAGATATTTTGAATCTCTCTTAATGAAATACACAGAGTCAATGGACTTATTCTACACTAGATTCATTGGTGTGATAAATCAATTGAAATCCCACGGAGAAAACATCGAAGATAGAAGGGTTGTTGGAAAAGTTCTTAGAAGTCTTCTCCAAAGTTTTGGATCCTTGGTCGTGACCTTGGAAGAAAACAAAGACCTGTCACAGTTTACCATTGATGAGTTACAAGCCTCACTCATCAATCATGAACATAGAATCAGTAGATCAAATACATCATTAGAAGGTGTATTTGCAACACAATCATCTATAAGTCGTGGAAGAGGCAGTGGGAGATATCAATCTAGAGGCAGAGGTAGAAGTTTTTCCAGAGGAGGATGCACCAATAGTCCCACGAATGTCACTGGTAGAGGACAAAATCAGAACCCCATTCATCCAAGTGATCACAGGTTTGATAAGTTAAAAACAAAATTTCATTATTGCAAGAAATTTGGTCACTATTCATATGAACGCAGGAAGAAGCAGCATGACCACAGAAAGAAAAGCCAAAACCAGTCGAGCAACACCAGCACTTCATCGAGCGCAATGCTAATGGCATGTGCATTACTAATTTCATTCAATGTTGTCTAAGAAAGTATATGCGACATATGGTATTTAGATTCAGGATGTAGCAATCATATGACTAGTAATTTAAATTTGTTTTCGAGTCTAAATAAATCAGATCAAACTGATGTCACAGTTTGAAATAATGTCCAAGTCATTGTTTTCGGAAAAGGTATTGTTGGTATAACAAACAAGGGGAGCGAAAGATGATGCCTGATGTTTATCATGTCGAAGGTTTGAAACACAATTTGTTGAGCATTGGACACATGATACAAAAACATTACAAAGTCTACATGGAGGACAACCATTGTGTGATTAAAGACATACGTCCAAGCAACCAATTGATAGAAAAAGTACCAATGACAAGCAATTGCTTGTTTCCTTTGAGGATAATGCCAGACATGAAAGGAAAGGAAAACTCAGGAGTTGCATTCAAGGCAAAAAGCAAGGAAGCAGACAAGAACTGCGACAAGAAAGAAAATGGCAATGCTAAAATTCAAAGAACATTTCAATCAGAGTTTCAAGATGAGTCCTGGATGTGGCATTTCGGATTTGGACATATGAATTTTGGTGGGTTGAAGCTATTGCACATGAAGAATATGGTGAAAGGATTTCCACTGGTTGACAAACCAAAGAGAGTTTGTGAAGGCTACATGTTTGGAAAGCAACATAGAGAGACTTTTCCAGTCGAAAAATCATACAAAGCACACACACCACTTGATATTTTGCACTCTGATATTTGTGGCCCAATGTAGACATCATCGATGGGAGGTTGCAATTAGTTTCTTACTTTTATTGATGACTTCGCAAGAAAAACATGGATATATTTTATAAAAATAAATTTGATGCATTTAGTTGTTTTCAGCAGTTCAAGGCACTCGTGGAGAACCAAAGTGGAAACAGGATCAGAATCTTAAGGACGAACATAGGCGGTGAATATGCCTTGAATGGCTTCTTATATTTACGCAAGACCCATGGCATACACAAGGAATTCATTGCGCAGTATACACCTCAGAAGAACGGTGTCACAGAGAGAGAACATAACCATTATGGAGATGGCACACAGCATGATGGAAGCCAAGCATTTTCCAAATTAATATTGGGGTGAAGCAGTCACAACTGCTATATATATTATGAACCGATGTCCGACAAAGAGCGTGAAGAACAAAGTCCCTCAAGAAGCATGGACAAGTATGAATCACAATGTTTCCCATTTAAAGGTTTTTGGTTGTGTCACATACGCTCATGTTCTAGATGAGCTAAGAAATAAAATAGACAAGAAGGAACAAAAATGCATTATCATTGGTTACTTTGAAGACACAAAAGCATACAAGTTGTATGATCCTGTCACAAGGAAAGTAATCATCAGTCGCAATGTTCAATTTGTCGAGAATGAATCATGGGATGGAACCATTGAGAGGAATGTCAAGATTGTGTCGAATGTCGAGCATGTCCATTATAAAAAACAATAAAATATTATAAAAGTAGCATGTCCACCTAAATTGGATTTAAAATATTTATAAGAACATATAAATAAAACTACACAAATTAGATAAATTAAAACCATAAACATTGCATTACACACTTCCTCAACATTTTCACTTAAAAAAAAAAATACATCTCGAGATATTTAATTGATCTCTTTAAGCACTTGGTAGATCTTTTTTAAATAAATCTAAACTTATATATAAAACACATAAATAGCGTTACAAAATTATTTATCTTATTATAAAATCAACATTTCTATATAAACTAAAGTCTAAAGGATTTATATCTACTATCCAATCAATTTCCCACTCAAAATCGGGCAGATGATCTCTTTTAAAAAGAAAAAAAACCATTGTTCCTGATTGCAACTGCCTCCCTATCATTACCTTCCTTTCCATTCAACAAATACCAACGTCAAATTTGGTGTTACTTCCGCTGCTATTGAGAAGGTACCGGCTTCAGTTTTACATTTCTTTCCATCCATTACAGAAGGACTTAATATGACATTAAAAACATTATATGGATTTAACAGAAATCCGACTTTAGCTCAGTTGGTAGAGCGGAGAACTGTAGTAGGATATGAAATCCTGGTTGTAATCCTTAGGCTGCTGGTTGGAATCCGGCAAGTCGGATATTTTGATCTTATTTTGCAGTTTTTAGTGTTGCTGTTTCAAATCCATAAGTCAGTAAATTGGATCTATTTTGCAGTTTCTTCTTAGTTCTTAACTCAAATTAGGCCGTTGGTTCGAATCCGGCAAGTCGGAAAATTGAATCTATTTTGCAGTTTCTCAGTATCACGTTTTGGTAAAATTAACCGGAAATCCATTTATTTTGGTTCCCGACAACCCTCTGTCTTGCATTATTTTGGTACCCAAGATTCATGGATAATAGGGGTCCACATGTTACAATAAATCTTTCTCTTCTAGTGGCCAATTTGAAGTTCCAAAGAATCTTGTCATTGCACTAAGTTTTAGCCTTTAATAGCAAAATCAATAGATTTTCAAAGAGTATCGCCCTAAGAGTTTTAAACTTTCGGTAGTAAAGATTTTACAATCTACAATGGATCAGCTACGAGAAACTTTCAGTTCCAAGAAGATGCTATGTACTCAAAAAAAAAAGTCAAAGTTTTAATGCTATATCAACTCAGGTATTTTTTTCAGATGGAAAGATCCACGGGAAACCCAGCAATACTTCCCCACATTATATGTGCCGTGATTACTAATAAGTCACGTCCAATCACGTCAATTATGATTATCAAAGGTGATATGAATTCTTATGTTAATTATTTGCTTAAACATTAAGGAAACGAGTTAGATCTTTGACAAGATTTTAGTTGACGATTATATATATTTTAATTATTCCTGCCACTGCATATTGTCATTATCTAGTTATCACATCATTTCCAAACTGGCAAGCTATGCTTCCTTTTTATGTAATAATTACCTTTTTCCTTGAACTGACCAACCATGATACATGGGAGATGGAATATTTTAGTTTTGCAACATTCAGTCCCATACACACCACAACAAAATGGTGTAGCTGCGAGGAAGAATAGATCTTTGAAATAAATGGATACCTTCCTTCTTGAAGCAAGAGATCTTCCATCATATTTGTGGGATGAAGCAGTGAACTGTGCTTCGTACATAAAAAATAGAGTACCTCACAAGTCAGTGGTTGGGGTCACTCCATTCAAAGAACTGGTGGGACGTAAGCCTAATGTCTCATATCTAAGGGTTTTTGGATCCAAAGCATGGGCCATAATTCCATCTGACAAAAGAAAATCCTTCCAACCTCAAAGTAGAGAATGAATTTTGCTGAGATATGCATATGATGCAAAAGCTTTCAAACCGATGGAGATTGCAGCCAAAAGATGCTTCATAGAGTGGAGTGTCCATTTCAATGAAGATCCATTGCATGATCTTCATCCAACTGAAGAGGAAGGTATAAATACTCAATCAATTTCAAGGTGAATGGATCTGGTGAATGGATCTGGTGTAGTCTTGTTTAAACTCAAGGTGCTATGTATTGGCTAGTAGTGTGATGCTCTAGACATGGACATTATCACCAAGAGAGAGTCTTGGAAATGATGTAGAATGTCCCCTTCGATAAGAGGGAAGGATGGTTTGACTCCGTGACTTGTTGTGATGGAGTGGAGATATTGGTTCCATGATTATATCCCTTGGTAAGAGGGAAGGATGATTTTACTCCATGATACTCTGTGATAGAGTAGGTAGAGTGATTTTATGATTATATCCATTTCTAAAAGGACATAAAGATGATTCAAGGACATACATCTAACTTGCTTCTACACATGTACCTATACTTGTTTTGGTTCTCAGTGTGGTATGGGATAAATGCCATCGATAGTAAAGATGGACAGGTAGTAGATGTTCATGTACACTGGGGCCTTTGCTCGTCTCGGTTCTCAACCTGGTGTGGGAGAAATCCCATTGGTATTAGACACAAACATGTAGTAGATGGTCATGTACACTAGTGCCTCTGCTCATCCTGGTTCTCGCCATTGTGTGGGAGAAATCCAATCGACAATAGAGACAAACAGTTAGTAGATGGTTGTGTACAGTGGAAGCCAAAAATCATAGTATGAGTATCAATTTTGAATGAATGACCTAAACAACAAAAGTTCAATATTGAGAGATTGCGGGCTAAGATAATAATAACATGGATGATTGTATCTATTACTTGAGATCGAGATTATATTTGTGTTGTGTTAGGGTCTATACATTCATAGAAAAAGCACTGTTGTCCAGATAGAGTCCATTCTTCCTCTTCTACATATGGGTTACCAACAAATCTCTCATTGGAAAAGGCAAATTCTCCATTATCTGTCATATTTATTTGCAAAACACAACAACCATATGATCACAACAATCCTCAAAGAAATAAATCACAAAAAGAAAAAAAATACACAAAGACTTCAAATACTCAAGAGAACGCCAGTTGAAAATAGATTTGAGAGTGAGTCAAACATGAGACGTCTAGTCTTGATAACCAAAAGAGAGATTTTGGGTGGCACAACAACCCAAACCTGTGGAAAAGGAGGAACAATGCATACATGCATCCATAGCTTAACTGATTTAGACATCTGTCATTACAAAATCCATGCTTAGGATATTATGAATATAATAATGTGAGAGGAATATTTTTCAAACTTCGTAAAGTGATAAGGTATATGGTTTTTTATTTATTTTTCTAATTTTTGTTAATAAGTTCAGTGATAAAAAAACGTCAAACTTTCAACTATTGTCCACCAAACGTTGAGAAAAATATTAATTAAAAAGATTCAAAAATAGTATTATTTCATTTGACTTTATAGAATTTGATGTTTTGTAATGTCCTATTTTCAAACTAATTCAAAATAGTGGAACATATAGTCTCTGCCTAAGGGAAGGGACTAAAAATAACATGAAATTGATGTAACCACTACCACTTAAAGTTATAAGGACTTTAACTAGTGTTTAAATATAATTTGATTATTGTTTTAACTACAAACATATATTTAAACAACTTCCTAAAATAGGCCACAACTCTCCTCTTAAAGGGTAGATCAAATAGCTAATAATTATAGTTCTTTTTGTTGTAACGATAAAAAATTGTTTTACTGTAAATTCTCGAACTTCCACTTTCTAAAATACAAATAATCCATGAGTTGATAAAATAGATATGATGATATGATTTTAATTTGAGGCTCGCCTTTATAGGCTTGAGCATGTGTAGTGAAGGGTTATTCATAACTATAATTAATATATTATTTTATCTTTGTTACACTCTTCGTTAAGAGTTACTTATTTAATAATTAGTAGTTATTTAGTGTTTATTTATTATATATATTTATGTTCATTACATTGTCTCTCCCTTAGAATTGCTTTGTAATCAAAGCATAATTATGGAAGACTTTATCCCTTGTTCTACCTCATAACACTTTCTCATGACATTGTGTGTTGGTAGTTGCAACATTTGACGAAATAAAACGATACGTTCTTTTAAACATTGTGTGGAAATGTTGTGTCATTTGTGAATTCGTCCATCCGAGATATACCCTTAACGGAATTATTTGCAGATCGATTGTCGAGAGTTGTCGATTTTGTATTTGCTTTTTGTAGGAATAATACTGGTAATTTTCCTTTTGATTTTTTTGTCTATCATAATGACCCTTGTGATTTGGATGGAGATAAGGAACTTGAATTGCCTGTGAAGTGTTTACCGGAACTTCAAATTTTGGTGCTTCTAACGATTTTTGTAAAAAAATTTCAGAACCATTTTCTATTGATGCTTGTAGCGATGTGACAATAAGATTGTTCTTTTTAACTTTGATGAGATTTGCATTGCTTCCCTTTTCTAATGTTTGAATTTGAGCCTTTGATGACTTTTCTATTGCGTTAGTCATCGTTTCTTTGTTGACACTTAATCTCTTGCAATCTAGCTTTTCTTGTAAATATTTATTCTCCTGCTTTAGGTTCCTAACTTGTATAAGCATGTCCTAATTAACTTTCTTTAAGTGTAAGAGTTCTTCTTTATAGTTTGAGTTGACGACGTCATATTGATTGCCTTGATTTTTGGGTTCTCTTTCTTTTAAGTTTTTTATTTGCTCTAACAATTCCTCATTAACCCTTTTTAAGGAAGATCTTTCTTCATATTTGCATGATAATTCTTTTTGAAGATCTCGATTCTTCTCTTCAAATTGTTGATTGCATTGAAACTTATCATTTTCTTTCTTGATTTGCAGAAGTAATTTCTGGTTATGATCTCTTAGATGAGAGGTCTCTTCTTATTTACCTGCAATAACCTTGTTGAAATCATTATGTATCATCTATATTGATTTCTCATTTCCATGCGACAACATCTTTGATATTTCTTTGAATTCTTCAGATGATACAACCTCTGATTCTGTCTGCATGTTAATGTCCGACAATGTGCTTTTTTTCTTTTTGTAGGGGAATGTTAGAAACTTTTTTTCAGCATTTAATATAAAAGTCCCCAATGTTTTTAGCCACGGTAATCCCAAAACTAGGTCACCATCACTACTCCACAAGGATTTAACTATAAATTGCGAGACACCGGTATAATATCCAATGTTCCATTGTAAATCACTTATTGCATATTCTTTGTTATTCGAAAATTCTAACCTTTCACTTATATTTGAGTTTGGAATCACTAACCCATTAGCAAATTTATCACTAATATAATTATTGCATTCCCCGAGAGCAATAGAAATAGTAATGTTTTTTCCTCTAATCGTTCCTTTTATTTGGAATAACTTTGCAACATAATTTTTTAAAGTGCTTCAAAATCTTCCTTGTTTTTTTTCACGAGACTCCATTTTGTTATGCTTCTTATCCCAAGATATATCAAAGAATGTCATATTTTATATTGTATAGTATACTATGTTGAATTATTGTAACTTCAAAGAATATTCTAAATATATTTTTGTGATCCCCAATGCTCCTATCAGGAGAATCACTTTTATTTATTTGTACCCCGATGTTGCTAATCGAGAGATTTAATAAGAGTCATGAGGAAATCCCCTCCGTTGTAAGTTGGGTCATTAGTACCCCAGTTGTGGTTACTCGATGCTACATAATTAATTTAGGATTACTCGAGCCTACATAACTGAGTTAAATATTAAGTGAACGAAAGAATATAAATAGAGGTGAGGTGCTTCTCATTTGCACACACTCACACTCACTTGTGTAGCGCATGAGAGAGAGAGAGAGAGAGAGAGAAAGAGCTATAGCTGGAGAAGAAGGAGGATCAGTCTTTTGGGTTTTACCTTTTATTTTTTTGGGGCATCTATATTGAGGAAGATTTTGCCCTCCGTTGTAAGTTGGGTCATTAGTACCATAGTTGTGGTTACTCGATGCTACATAATTAATTTAGGATTACTCGAGCCTACATAACTGAGTTAAATATTAAGTGAACGAAAGAATATAAATAGAGGTGAGGTGCTTCTCATTTGCACACACTCACACTCACTTGTGTAGCGCATGAGAGAGAGAGAGAGAGAGAGAGAGAGAGAAAGAGCTATAGCTGGAGAAGAAGGAGGATCAGTCTTTTGGGTTTTACCTTTTTTTTTTTGGGGCATCTATATTGAGGAAGATTTTGCTGGGTTTTTCCCTTTAGGGTTTTCCTAGGATAAATCTGTGTTGTTCTTGTGATACTGTTTCTTTCAGTGATCATGTTTATATGCTTTTGTTATGAAATTGAAATTAAATGCTGATAATCTAGCTTAGCATAAGGAATTTAAAATACTATAGTTTTCAATAATTAGTTTCTTCCCCTAAGGACTTCTTGTAGATTGGGTGGTTGGGAGGAATGATTGTTACCTTTCCCACCTAAGTTCAAATCTCACTTGCTTCTTAGTAGCAATAATTATGCACTTTTAGAAATTTTTTTCCTTAAAGTTTGTAAAATACCAGTAGATTGGGTGGTTGGGAGGAATGAGTGTGACCTTCCCACCTAAGTTTAAATCTCACTTGCTTATTAGTAGTATTTATTATGCACTTTTATATTCAAACCCAAACCCACTTCAAGAAACCACGTGTGGTTTCACTTTTACCTTTTTTTTTGTTTTACTTTTATCTTTATCTTTTTTAACTTTTTTTCTTTCCTTTTCTTTGATTTTTTTTCTTTTTTTTACATATTTTTTTCTTTTCTTTTGTGGACAATGTCCTATATTTTAGGGAAACCATAAAAACTAAATTTACACAAAGTGCAAATAATGGCCAAGATCCGTATAGCTCTGATACCACTGTAGCGGTAAAAAACCATTTTACTGTAAATTCTCGAACTTCCACTTTCTAAATTACAAATAATCCATGAGTTGATAAAATAGATATGATGATATGATTTTACATTAAGGCTTGCATTTATAGGCTTGAGCATGTCTAGTGAAGGGTTACACCCTTTCACTTAGTAATTCATAACTATAATTAATATATTATTTTATATTTGTTACGCTCTTCGTTAAGAGTTACTTATTTAATTATTAGTAGTTATTTAGTGTTTATTTATTATATATATTTTTGTTCATTACATTTGCATGGACACTTTAACTAATGTTGATATAGTTATCATAGATTGAAATCCACTAAGCACGTGCATATTATTCTAATAACTAGTTGTGGAATACACCCTATACAATGTAATGTCCTCTTCTACTTAAGCATAAGAAGCACCTATTTAAGTCCCATAGGTTTGAGCGGGTATTATGGAAAAAGGGAATTGATTGAGGACATGTAATACCAGGAGCAGAGTAGAGCATTCATTCAGTATATTAAGTCATCATTATAGTTAAGAAAGCCTTATTTCTTTAGGCTTAAAGTCAATGAGAAATTAGAATTGCATACATGCAAAAAGTAAAGTGCAAGCCCGAAAAGTGACATGCAAACCCTAAAAGTACATGCTAAAGCTATATAAGAAGGGTAGTTGAACCTAACAGACCATGCATGATTATTATTATCTCTAAGTTTGGTTTTGAGAGCAGCAACAACAGGAGACGCATCAACAAGTTGGGGTTGGAGACAGAAGTCTTCAGCTAGCAAGTGTTTTTGGCAGCAAAATCTATCTGCCCTAATCATGTCAGGGTAGATCACTCAGATCTACCATCTGATTTTCATAGTATTCAGTGTTATTCAGAGATCCAACATACAAGGGAATATATTATTGTAGGTTTGTGTTTTACTGTTGGGAACAACTGGAAATACCCAGAACAATTCGATGGGACTTAAGAGTTCAGTATTTATTATACATTTCATTCTCTTTCTTCTCAGCAGGCTCATACCACTATACTTAGTGATTATCAGTCTAGTCTGTACACTTCCGGAGCAATTATCAACTGAATCATGAAAGAGGGAAGACGTCACCTATCTAGATCATATCAATTTGCTAGGTCTTCTGAAGGTGTCAAACTTGTGCATGATTCACTCCATCTCTCAGGGGAAATCATAACACTATTCCTGGAAAGTCTCGACAACATCGGACACCTATTGCCTCAAAAACGTGAAGGAGAGAAATAGTTGGGACGTTTTCTCAGCCTGGGCGTCAACTCCCTGAGGTAAACACTTTCTCATCTTTATCTTGAATGCATTGCTTGCATGCCTCCTATATACTGAAGGGCTATCACCGCTATTATTATTGGTATGTGTCTCTTCTCTCACTGAAAGATTATTTCCTACTATTTCTCTAGATCAACTATATTTTAGGGCCTTTGGGCACGACACTATTTTGCATGCAAATTTTTATTATTTTTCTAGCACACCTGAAGAACAGAACCCACAAACATATTATCAAACACAACAAAATATCAGTTGGGATATTACATACAAGCATATAAAAACCATCTATCTTTTCTTTAAGTTTCATCCCCTTTCTAGACCATTGTTTATATAATTCAATCATGGAGTGCATTTTGAACTCACAAAGTGTTTTGTAATTTTAGTAGGCACCTCAATTCAATGTATGTATGCATTCTCATCTTGAGTGAGTGTTGTTAGCTCCTAGTCGCATGAGTTAGAAAATGGTTTTATAACCAATGTTTAGAAATGAGGGGAGGGACTGGAGTAAACAGAGTAGAAAGTTGTTGCATTGTTGAGGGAGTTATGAGAATGAATGGAGGAGAATTAAAAGAGAGGGAAGGGATTGTATTAAGGGGAAGAGAAGGTTGTTGCGATTATGGGGGAGTCATGGGGATGAATGGAGGAGAAATAAAGGAGAGGGGAGGGACAAGATTAAAAGGAGTAGAAGGTTGTTGTGATTCAGAGAAACTTATTTAACCATCGGAATTATTTCTTCTCCGGAAGCAAGTGTGGGAGGGTCGTCCGATTAGAGCATCCAACAACCCTCCCACACTTGCCTCAGGAAAAGAGAGGATTCTGATGGTTAAATAAGTTTTGTTGTTGTGATTCTAGGGGAGCTGTGGGTATGAATGTAGGAGAATTAAAGGAGAAGGGAGGGACTGGATTTAGGGGAGTAGAAGGCTATTGCAATTCTGGGGGAGTTGTGGGTAATGGAGGAGAATTAGAGGAGGAGAGGGGAGGGACTGGATTAAGCTAGGGATTATAAAGTTGTTGCAATTTGAGGGGAGTTGTCGGTATGAATGGAGGAAAATTAGAGGAGGAGAGGGGAGGGACTGGATTAACAGGAGTAGAAGGTCCTTGCAATGTCATGGGATGTGTGGATATGGATGGGGAGTTGTGGGTATTAATGGAGGAGAAATAGAGGAAGAGAGAGGAGGGACTGGATTAAGGGGAATAGAAAGCCCTTGCAATGCCGTGGGAGGTTTGGATATGGATGGTACTTAAGGGCTTAAACCCTGTGGAGGAAAACAAAATGGAGGAATACCAAAACCTGCAAATGGAATAAAACCAAACGATGGAAATGTTGGGGCATTAGGATTGTTGGTATGCTAAACTAGACATCAAAATGCCTGAGTTTCTATCTTTTGTTCTAACTAGATTGCATCCACCATCCCCAAATCCATCTGCTTCGAACCATCTTCTCTGATTGAATCATTCCCAAGTAGGCAGGAAGAATTTTTTGTTTCTTGAACCTTCAAAATTTTGAAGGAGGAATCTGAAGTAGGAATATTAATTCAGCCATAACCGTTAGAACCGTTTGGTCTTATTTTAACCGGGGTGGCTCTCGAGACATAGTTTTGGAAGGGGGGGAGGGGATTTTGGCCTTCTAGTCTTCATATTGTTACCCTTCGCTTGAGATTGTACTCTGTTTTTTCCTAGATGGGAGTTCCAATAGTTCATATTGTTAGCCTTCGCTTGAGATTAATGTACTCCATTTTTTCCCAAATGGGAGTTCCAGTAGTTCTTGATTTCGTTGTCTGTTCTTCCAGGCAGTCGTCCTGCTACGAGCAACCATCTGCATGCATGCATATTTATTCACACTTATCAAATGAAATTCTTGGTATGCCATTAATAATTCTAAATTCGGAAACCAGGACATGGAAATATGATGAGTGAATAAATGTTCAGTCATTGTCAACAGACCGATTGCCAAGAAGACGATGCATCCTAATAATGAGCTCTTCCTCATCAGAGGAAATGTTTCCCACTTTAATGTCGGGACGAAGATAGTTCTGCCAAGACCTGCAAAAAAATTTTGATAAAAAATTTCATCCTGTTCTTTCTGTTCATCCTAGAGTTGAAAAATGTTTTTTATAAAAAAAAAAAAAAAATGTTATATAAAATAACATGTCTATTTAAAATATTTTTTAAAACCATTTATATAAGACTACAAATTAAAGCTATAAACATTATGTTCAATTTTCTCAACATTTCCACTCTAAAACAATGTTTACAGTTAGAAATATTTGATTCCTTTCGTGGTATATCTTTTTTAAAGGGATCATACTGATATTACTATTTTCACTGTATGTTTGTGCTCTTAAGAATGTTCTCTTAAACTCATTCTTGCAAAACATGCAAGTCCAACACACATTGCCTCCCCCGCCTAGCTTTTCCCTAGGCCCTTCTTTCCTTGTCACATACTTCCACAAAGGGTATTTTTTCTAGTGGGGTTGTTGTCTTGCTAAAATATGGTAAATGGAGCATGAGATTCTACTTGTACTTGGAGGAATAGGAGGGAAGCCATTAGATGGGGCATTTCTCCGTTTCCTTTTTCTTTTAGCTCCTTCCCTAGCTGATTGAGACATTGTTCTTCTTGTTTGATGGTTGAGCTTGCAATCCACCCAACAAAATCCACTCTCAATGCACTTGGAAACCCTTCCAAATCCTTCAAATATTCTTCACCTACACAACAAACACAATTTAGATCCCTCTCCATGCTTGCAAATGATAAAAAAGATGTGAAAAAATTGATTTAAAGGAAACCCGAGCGTCTTTTCCACGAAAAAAGTGTCCAATAATCCAAACACACATGTCCTAAATTGGGACACGAAAAAAGTGTGTCTGACATGCTCTAATAGCGTGTCTGTGTCGGAAATGCGGACACAGGAACATATGCCCTTAAGAACGTGTCTGGTAACTTAGCCTACAACTTTTAGACTTAGTAATATTAAATTCAACTAGAGAAAAAAAAAATCTTACAGATCCCAAATATGTGTTAAGTTAGCTAATTTTTTTTTGGAATTTATCCCAATATGTCCATTACATAAAATTTCCAGCAATAAAGAAAACCGCTAATGAGTTAAATTCTAGTTTGAATTTAGACCACTTTGGATATATATCTAAAAAAATCAACGAAAGCCATACCATGCTTAGTGGAAGTATAAGTGTTCATGAAATTTAAGACAATAATTTAAAAACCTTGAAAATCAAACTAGCAAAATTAAGTGAAGTTTGTAATATACATATGCCTCATAAATTTCTTATTAAATCTTATGTCACAAGATTACTCAATTTGGATATCCAGGCCTATTAGATCTCATGTGAGACAATTAAATTTCATATTCATCTCAGGTAAAACAATTACTCATTTTGGATACGCAATGTCATTTTGGATATGCATATGCCCATTGGGTGCATGCATTTCTTATTATTAATGTTTTGATTTCCTGTATCATAAACTTGAGATGTACTTCACACCAAATGTTATTCAATTTTTGCTTTGAAATTTTAAAATTTAAAATTATTTTATTATTTTCTATCGAGACAAGGTTAGTATCAGTTTAAAAAAAGGTTTACATCTAAAGATATTTCATTAATCCCCTATGAACTTGATAAATTTTAAAAAAACATATAAAATCAACATTTGGGTGTAAGATTACAAGATTTATATCTATTATCCAATGGAGTAAACTTTTTACCCAACCATTTGCACCGATCGGACGACCAGCAATGCATGATGTGAAAGCTCACGCGAGCCAGGTCGTCCAATTGGTGCAAATGGTCGGGTAGAAAGTTTACTCCCTATCCAATCAATTTCCCTCCGAGTCAAATTCTGACTGATGATTTCTCTTTAAAGAAACATGTGATTATACCATGACAATAACTTAAAACAAATCCATGTGAATAAATGCGTTCTATTGAGAAAACTACTGTTAGATTTTTGTTTAATTCAAATCAACTTAAGCCTAGGGGTTGAACTACAAAAACTGAACTTTAGAAGTGGGTTGCCATAAATTTTTACATTAATAAGACATTTTAGTTGTTGAACAACTTAATTTAATAGCTATGGTCTTTCAAAGTTAATAGTTTAAACTCTCTAGGTCTTACTTGCTCTTTTCCCATATGATTTCTTTGACTTTAACGAAAAGGCCTCAATCAAAGGTTATATAATAACTACACAAATATGGACTATTTGACTCAAGATTCATGGACAATAGGGCTTCATTTAATATACACTCTTCTTTATTGATACGTCTATCAATCCTGTTGTTAGCACCAAAACTTGTTGTCAAAATTTTCCCCTTTTTCCAATCCTATGCAGATTTATTAGGTCTACCATAATTTCAACTTTAAAACCTTGTAAAATATGTTATATGTTTCTATATACATTATTAAGCCGGTCTTGTTTGTTTGTCATTTGTTTCCATTCAATGAGCTGTTAGCATTACAAAAATCCATGATTTGGTTGAAAGAATGTTGTCTTTCATGAATTACAACATATCAAGGGTCGACATGTTATAAGAAATCTCTGTCTTCTAGTAGCCAAGTTGAAGTTCCAAAGAATCTTGCTATTGCACGAATTTTTAACCTCTAATAGAAAAATCAACAGAGTTTCAAAGAACCTTGCCCTAGGAGTTTTAAACTTCTGGTAGTAAAGCTTTTACAATATACAATGGATCTTCTGTGAGAAACTTTTAGTTCCAGTGAGATGCTATGTAATGAAAAAAAGGTCAAAGTTTTAATGCCATATCAACTCAAGTATTTATATGTGTCGTGATTACTAATAAGTCATGTCTAGCCACGCTAAGGTGCCTACGTATGATTATCAAAGGCGATATGAATTCTTAAGTTAATTATTCGTTTAGACATTAAGGAAATGATTTAGATCTTTCACGATATTTTAGTTGGAGGTTATCTATATTTTAATTTGTTGGATCTTGTGCAACTTTGGAAGTTATTCTTATTGTAATGTTTTGTACATCCTACAGGAGGTTATATTGATGTAATCAATCATGTAAACCCTTGAAAGAATCAATGTAAACCTTGGGGAAGAATTGGGTGCATCCATGGAGGTGGGTTACAATTTTTGGCAAGGTAATTTTGCCAAAAACAAAAAAAACGTACCTCGATCGAGCTTTGATTAAACCCTCGATCAAGGTCTTGCCACCTTGATCGAGGGTTTATAACATGCTTGATTGAGGTCATCTTAAACCCTCGATCAAGCTTTTGATAAACCCTCGATCAAGGTTGGTTAAAAACATGCTTGATCTATGGTTAAAGAAGACCTCAGTCGAGCATTTCTAACCGTCTATAAATAGGCAACAAACACATCATTTAATTCACTTCGTTTGTTGGATAGAAAAGAGTCATTTATATTGATTCGTAGATATGGGTCACAGAGTAGTTGAGTCATAGATGTGATTATGGCTCCAATCAATCACATCTATGACTCCAATTACTCCACGACTAATATCTACACATAAAATCTAGAGGAAGTGGCAGTAGAAATGATTTTACATGTTTTTTCTTCAAGGTATGTACTATTACCCACAAGTATCATTCTTCTAGTCGAAATCATGTTTTATTAAATTTTATCATCATATAATTATATGTTTGATTTTAATTGAATTTGAAGACCTTGTTCCCATGAACAATACGATATTTTAAAAACATTGATTAAATAAATTTTGGGTGTCCATATTCATGTGCACACGCAAATATGGGCACTCGAATATTTTTTTAGTTAAAGTTTTGAAAAGCTCGATTAAGCTGCTAGCTCGATTAAGTTGCTAGCTCGATCGAGCTTTTCTCTAACCACACATAAACATTCAATAGAGGAATTTAAAAACATGTGTATTTCCATATGCATCATGTAAAGTTTCATTTAATAAAGTTTTCCAAAAAAATGTTTGGACACCTTGTATTTTGAATCCCCATTTGAATTCATGTCATTGAACATTTTCAATTCTTGTCGAAATAAGATGTAGTATCATGTTTAGTTTCCATACTTTTTGTTTTTCGGATCCCACAGTCGCCATAACACATTTTCTTTTATTTATTTTCCTCCACTCTTAGCATTAAGAAACACCAAAACAATTAGTCAAGTGTTATTGATGTAAATTCTAATGTCATTCAATAATTTACTAGCAAAATTAATTGCAAATGTGTGGCACAATAACAATTTTGAAGAGTAAACAATGGATATTGATATAACCCCAGGAAATGAGGTCATGTTTTTTTTTCATGCTCACATTTTCATCTCTCTAAAGGCACTAAAAATACTTTGCTCATTTGTATATAATTTTTTATTTAAAAAAACTACAATTATGTGATATGACTATGAATTTAACACTATTTTTTATCTTAATAGTCTTGTTCTATTCCGTGCTGGGCTCTGGTCTTTAAATAGGTCACCCAAGGATCAATATCGTAGGTAGATCGTAGTCCTGAGAATCCAGGTCAAGTGGACACTCGACCTGGATTCTCAGGACTACGATCTACCTACGATATAGATCCTCTGACCAGGTATTTAAAGCCCATAGCCCAGGGTAGAATAGAACAGGACGATTAAGATAAAAATTAGTGTTTTCAAAGTCATATCACATAATTGTAGTTTTGTGAAACTAAAAATTATATACGAATGAGCAAAGTATTTTTAGTATTTAAAACCTTTCACTACATTTCTGTAACTCTAATTCTGAAAACATTAGGTTCAAGCAATTGTATACACATTGGATATATTGCTGATAGGAATCAAATGATGTTGAAATTCCCATTTTCCCCTTTATTCTTGTGTAATTTTTCTTTTTACTTTTTATTCAAAATGTGTGAAACAATTACTTAATGAACACTTATGCTTGTTACTAGTTTTTTTTCCTAATGAGGTAGAGGTCTTTATTCTTGTCTAATTTTTCTTTTAAATTCTCTAGTTGGGTCCTTGAAGCCCATTTCTAAAATGTCCTACATGGGCATAATCTTCTAGATACGGATTATGGTAGTTAGTGTCCACAAGATATTGAGAACCAGGGGGCTAGGATTTATCTCCTCAATTTTTTGTACTAAGTATAAATGTGGTGAACGTGCATATAAAACCTTGGTAGTCATGTGCAAAGATTTTTTTTCTGAGTGTTTAACAGTAGCTCGATCGAGGGTTTGTTGGACCCTTGATAAAGGGTTTAATAAACCCTCGATCGAGCTTCCGTTAAAACCTCAATCGAGCTTCAGACCTCGATCGAGGGCCTGAAAAACATAGAATTATCCCTCTCACAGAAAAATCAATGTTTCTCTGTGTCTTTTAGGAGTGTAAGCCCCGCGATTCATGGCACACAACTGAGCGGAGTTCATACCGATAAATTCATCACCGAATCCTCTATCCATTGAGGTATCATGCATGTGTTTTGGCATTCGTATGGTTTTTTTATAAATTATTTCTCAAACTTACACTTAGAAAACCCGACAACAACTTCGAAGCAACTCAAAGAAAAATCTGCAGGGTAAAAAATACACATCTAAAAATTTCTAAAAAAATACACAGCCCACACATCGACGTGTTCTCTTCAAAAGGGTATCTTTGGTTTTTCAATTTTTTAAAATAGTGAAAAAAAAGTTGGGATGGACACACGTGTATAAAATGATGTTGAAATCAGATGTGGTCACTTTCAAAAAATTAAAAATAATTATATATTGCGAAATAAATTAACAAAAAAATATGCAGACCACAATGCATTTTGTGTAGATCATGATATATAATTATTAATGTAAGATTGAATTATTGGGGTTGGACACGAGCCACTTATTAACTTCTTCAATTTTTTAAGGTCACATAGTTCATTTAATGCAAAATTTCACACATTAAATGACATCGAAATATTTAAAAAAATATATCATTGGGAAGCCAACATAATATTCTACAATTTGTTTTTTTTTCTACAAGTCGAAATTCACATGGCATATATGCGTTTTGAGGGCTTCTATCTAGCACATGAGTAAAAAACCAGGTTTTCATTGTCAAATTTGGCCAAAAAAGTGTTACCCACCTTCATGGAATCACTCAATTACACAAGAAAAAGAATTAAATACACCTTATTTTATCTTCCCCCAAGACAAGTCATCCTAGTGGGTCAAACTGCCCCAAAATAATGGGCAGTTTGCCCCAAACAGTGGGAAAAATTGTCAAGTTGGCCCTAGTTTAATTTCAATGAAAAAACAGTATAAATAGAGGGTACCCCTCCTCATTTTGACACATGGCAACTTGAGCACTACAGGACAAGTTCTCCCTCGTCTAGAGAAGTTCACTACTGCAGCAAGGACACTATTTTTCTGGGGTTTCTCCATTGTGCAGAGGGTCTCTCTTATTTTCTTGGGGTTGTGCTACCACCATCTGGATGTACATCATTCTATATTGGAAGGTCTAAGATCGAGGGAGACAATAGTGATGTATTGTCTATGGTTGGGAGGTGATTGATCATCATTGTGGTTAAACGAGCTCCACATCCAATTTGTTTCTGTGCTTTATGTTTCTTCTAGTGATATTGGTTTTATAGCTGTCAATTTCTAACATGCTATCAAAGTAGTTCTAGAAGAAGCCATTGCTAGAAGTTAAGGCTTGATATTATGAGGCCTTCCCTCAACATTTCAAGAGAAAAAGAGACTTGAGAAATTTGCACTGGGTAAGACCCATCTTCTTGTGAAGGAAGAATCCAATTCCAAATAGTTTCTGTTTTTTACCTAAATTCCATGATTACGGTTACAACGAAAATTAAGGTTTCCATTAGGAAAATTTTGAGGTCTAAAATGGGCCTCAAAACAAAAAACGTACTATCAAAATCAACTTTAAAAGAACCAATAACATTATAGAAAATGACATCATCTATTATAGTTGAGGTGGCATTGTTTGAGTTAAAAATACTTTCTTGCCAAATTCTAAATAGTAAATACAAACCCATAATTAATAAATAATTATAATAAAACAAATAATTATAAATTATTTTAAAATATAATATTTCTACTTTAAAAGTACTTTCATATATAATAAATATGTTAATATAAAAAATAATATTAAAAAAAAATCAAAACCATTATTTTGAACCGCCCGATGAGATCAGCTTCCACCGGGTTTGAGAAATCACAAAGTCCAACTTTCATATCCATAGATAAGTACTTCACATAATGAATATGGATTAATATTAAACTTACATAATTAATAAAACTCTTTAAAATATGTGCACGTGGTACTTGTTGTGATGAATATGGATTAATAATAAATTTATATAATATTAAACTTATATAATGAGTAAAACTTTTTAACACATGTGTACGTAGCTTGTTGTAATGAATATGAGATTTGTTCTATTAAATTCAAATTCAAAATTTCAATTTTATTTATATTTAATATATTTTATTAAACTCATTGTATTCTTTTGAGCTTTAATGTGTTATTTTAAGTAATATGTGATTAAATTTTTTAATATATATATATATATATATATATATATTAAATTTGTTATAATGACATAATAATATTGTTATAACTAATAAATTTTTATATATATAAAATATTAAGTTTAACTTTATTTAAATTAAATAAACTAAAATAATATTCATGGTATATAATTTTATTTAATATTTATTTGTTTAAATTTTAATTATAATTATAAATATTTATTTAATATTTATTTAACAAATATAAGTTAAATTAGCTTTTAATAAATGTAACTTATTCATATAAGTTTCATTTATTTTAATTCAAAACTAAAGTATTTTATTTTATTGATTAGTATTTTACTTTAGTACAATTAGGTATTAAAAGTATTCATATTTCTAGTTATATCAAAGATAAAATTTTATTTATTTTATTTTGAGATATCTTTTTAATTTAACTCAACCATAGTTATTCAAATTGTAGTACAAGGGGTGAGTTGTAAAAATACATTCTCCACAAAAACACAAACTCATAATATCTTATTATATCTCTTATGAGGCCCATTTTAGACCTCAAAATTTCCCTAATGAAGTTTTCTGTTGATCATTCTACAGATTTGGATCGACCTCACCTTCTCTCAACTTGCCTTGATAGGGCACATCTATCTGTGAAGTTAGTTTCACAAAATTTCAAACTTCATTTTTTACCTAGCTCCCACTAGGGTTTATGGTTCATATATGCAGGAAAGATGATTGGAATGAAGGTTGAAGATCATCTTGATGGGGATACCAACTTCATCTATTGGAAGTCTAGAGTTCTTCTCATCTTGGAAGAAAATGATCTTTTGAAGTTTGTCAATGAGAAGGTTCCAGAACCAGAAAGTGAAGAAGCAAGTCACATTGGAGGAAGAATGATGCCAGAGCAAGAAGAATCTTGATGGACTTAATCGGGGATCATTTGGTTCCTCAAATATCGTAAAAGAAGACAACTAGAAAGATGATAAAAACCCTAAAGATGTTATTTGAGCACATTAGCATCAATGTGACTCTCACATTGAGGATTCAACTACCAAATATGAAGATGTCGAAGTCTGAACTAATTACCTCATACTTCATGAGGATCACAGAACTAAGGGACAAACTAAGGTCCATTAGAGAACCCATCGATGATAAGGAGCTTGTCATGACTACTCTAAATGGTCTTCTAACATCTTCGGAGTCATTCATTCAAACCATAAGTGGTCAAACCAAGTTTCTCAAATTTGACAGGTTATGGGAAGATTGCACCCAGGAAGAAAAGAGGATTGCAGCAAGAAAAAGACTTCATGGCACTCAACCTAAGAGAATCAAGCATCCATGGCCCATGATAAGAAAGGGGAGGAAAAGGGAAGAAAGTTTCATAATCACAAGAACCAAGAAAGGAGATTAAGTCCTTCTCCAAATCGGAAGAAGAAGAAGAAGACAAATCTCTTGCATATACAATGCTTCAAGTGCCAGACCTATGGCCACTATGTCAGAAATTGTAGAATTTCAAACAAAAGGAAGCATGAAGCCTCAACTGTCAATGTTGTTGAAGACACTCCTCACAAGAAGTCAAGGAATCATGATTGTTCAGAGTTCTTCTATTGCTCTCCATATTGAGGTGACGATATGAAGATTCATGTTGTGATGATCTTCCAGGAAGAAAATAAAGATTAGAGGACTCTCATATTGATTCCTACAAGAAGTAAGTGGGAGCCCACCCACAAAACAATAAAAAATAAGTATTTTGATTTCATTTCTCTAATAGATTAGATCTGGTTATTTTTGGATATGTTTTATTGCAGATATATATTCCGAGGATCAGGAAGTTTTTGAGCACGTGATATAGTTTTGTTATTGATAAACAATAGGCTTGTGTAGTACTTGTTATGAACATGATTTAGCTCGTAATGCTAAACAACAGCTCATGGATCCCTCTTGAATGACATCTCCCTCTAACATAATTAGAGTAGTACACACTCTTGATGGTATGTTATAATAGAGCTAGCAAGCATCCAGATAGTAAGCATGTGTGTGTTGTGTTATAGCATTGGCTAAGATGCCCACATACCTTAATACCTGTATGAGCTATTTTTATTTCATTGATTTGATTATACAATGTTGTTAACCAACTGACGAGATTTGACTTGTAGGAAAGGACCATACGATGTGGCCTATGAGGATGAATGATGAAAATTGGTCAGAAGAACAAGTGATCCCATTTAGATTGGAAGCAAAAAGTATCTAGAGGCATGACTCTCAGAAAGAAGGATGACTTCCTGTCAAAGCAGTTAAGTGGAAGTCATGACAATAGACAAAAGAGAACAAAGTAGATACGATCCATAGGATTATAAAATCTCATGTAGAGATATGGAAATTAGAAGTGGAAGGCTTCTACGTATGTCAGTCTCTCTACTACAATTGTTCAAAGTTGTTACATTATAGTTAGATTCATGGATTCTGGAAGACGAAAGTTACTCAACTGAATTATGAGGAGACAGAGGGAGTTAGTTACTGAGATGAAGATCCTGGCCTTTGCATATGATGTTGTGAAACCTGATGAATTCTTCCTATGTCAAGGAAGAACAAAGTTGATATCCTGAGCAGATGTGATTACATTGATGGAATTGTTGTCTTGATTCAGACAAGATAGTTGAAGGATCCTTGATGAACCTGGTCGTCACTAGGATGGATACTTACATCACATATGTGAACTCCTTAGAGAGGGATCAATATGCTTACATGAAGAGGGAGCATAATGCTTCAGCACGGAGGGAGACCTCCCAAACACCTTGTAATGGGGTAGGGAGACTAGTCTCTTAATACTCTCCCATACATGTGCATGAATTCAATTATGTGATTATTTCATTCATTTGCATTTCATGTTCAAGATAGGGCAGGATAGAAATGTCTTCCTTGATATATTTTATGCCTATGTTAGATGATCAATGTGCAATATGGGACCGCACATTCTCGTTGATCACTCTGAGAAGGAGTGGGATATTAGACTCACGATTATTTCCCTCACTAAGAGGGAAGGATGATTATTCAAATACCATGCATTCTCCTGATCACTTTGAAAGAAGTGAGGAGATCTCTCAGACATCCTGAAAATGATGGAGAGGTTGGTGGACACTAGTTCACACTAATTCTTTTGTATGATACCGATACGCTTTAGTAATGAGGTGAGTCACATTGGGCTTAATGGTCACTCATGGTTAGTGGTGAATGGACTTGGCGTGGCCTTGTGCATAAGGCTCGAGATGCTACGGGCTCTAGTATGCAACATCGAGCTGAATGTTCACTCATAGTTAGTGGTGAATGGATCTGGTGTAGTTTTTCTTAGATTCAAGGTGTTGACATAGTTCTCATCTAGATAGCATCAGGCTAAATGTTCACTCATAGTTAGTGGTGAATGGATTTGGTGTATTCTTGTTTAGAATCGAGGTGCTATGTATTGGCTAGTAGTGTGAGGCTCCAGACACGGGCATTCTCACCTAGTGAGAGTCTTGGAAATGATGTAGAATGTCCCCCTCGATAAGATGGAAGGATGGTCTTACTCCCTGACACTCTGTGATGGAGTGGGGATATTGGTTCCATGATTATATCCCTCGGTAAGAGGGAAGGATGATTTTACTCCTTGATACTCTATGATAGAGTGGGTAGAGTGATTATATCCCTTTCCAAAAGGAAATACAGATGATTCAAGGACATACATCTAACTTGCTTCTACACATGCACCTCTACTCATTCTGGTTCACAGCCTGCTATGGGAGAAATCCCATCGACAGTAGAGATGGACAGATACTAGATGGTCATGTACACTGGTGCCTCTGCTCATCCTAGTTCTCATCCTAGTTTGGGAGAAATCCCATCAGTATTACACACATACATGTAGTAGATATTCGTGCATAGTAGTTCCTCTGCTCGTCCTAGTTCTCATCATTATGTGGGAGAAATTCCATTGAAAATGAGACAGACATGTAGTAGATGGTCGTGTACAATGGAAGCCAAAAATCAGAGTATGAGTATGAATTTTGAATGAATGACCTAAACAACAAAAGTTCAATATTGAGAGATTGAGGGCTAAGACGATAATAATGTGCATGATTGTGTACCTATTACATGAGATCAAGATTATATTTGTGTTGTGGTTCAATTAAAACCGAGTGAAAGATAGATTGCAGAATATGTAGCACATTCAGTACTAGCTAGACCTAGTTTTGATATAATTTGCAAGAAATTGTCCCCTTCGAATGGTCATGTTGCAATATTCACAGGGTCTATACCTTCATAGGCAAAGCACTGTCATTTAGATAGATTCCATTCTGCCTCTTATGCATCTAGATTACCAACAAAGCTCTCATTGGAAAAGGTAAATTCTCCATTATTTACCATATTTATTTGCAAAACATAACAACCATATGAGCACAACAATCCTCAAAGAAACCAATCACAGAAAGAAAAAAAATACATAAAGACTTCAAATACTCAAGAGAACGCGAGTTGAAAATGGCTTTGAGAGTGATTCAAACATGAAACGTCTAGGACTGATAACCAGAAGAGAGCTTATGGGTGGCACAACAACCCAAACTTGTGAAAAATGCAGAACAATGCATACATGCATCCAGAGCCTAACTGATTTAGACATCTATCATTACAAAATCCACGCTTAGGATTTTATGAATATAATAATGTGAGAGGAATATTTTTCAAACTTTGTAAAGTGACAAGGTATGTGGATTTTTATTTTATTTTTCTAATTTTTGTTAATACATCCAATGATAAAAAAATGTCAAACCTTCAACTATTGTCCACCAAAAGTTGAGAAAAATATTAATTAAAAATATTCAAAAATAGTATTACTTCCTATGACTTTATAGAATTTGATGTTTTGTAATGTAGTGTTTTCAAACTAATTCAAAATAGTGGAACATATCGTCTTCACCTACGATAGGGACTAAAATAACATGAAATTGATGTAACCTCTACCACTTTAAGTTAGTGTTTAAATATAGTTTGATTGTTGTTTTAACTACCAACATACATTTAAAAAACCTATTGAAATAGGCCACACCTCTCCTCTTAAAGGGTGAATCGAATAGCTAATAGTTACAGTTCTTTTTGCATGGACACTTTAATTTACGTTGATATAGTTATCATAGATTAAGTGAGTGCACTTACCTTTGCATGAAATCCACTAGGCACGTGCATGTTATTCAAATAATCGGTTGTGGAATACACCCTATACAAGCACATACCGACCATCTATATTTTCTTTAAGTTTCATCCCCTTTCTATACCATTGTTTATATAATTCAATCATGAAGTGTGTTTTGAACTCACAAAAGAGTGATAATATGATTTATCCCTTTCTAAAAGGAAATAAATATGATTCTAGGAAAAACATCTAACTTGCTTCTACACATGTACCTCTACTCGTTCTGGTTCTCATCCTGATATGGGAGAAATCCCATTGACACTAGAGATGGACAAGTAGTAGATGGTCATGTACACTGGTGCCTCTGTTTGTCCTGGTTCTCATCCTGGTGTGGGAGAAATCCCATCGACAATAGAGACACACAGGTTGTAGATGGTCATGTATAGTGGAAGCCAAAAATCAGAGTATGAGTATGAATTTTGAATGAATGACCTAAACAACAAAATTTCAATATTGAGAGATTGAGGGCTAAGATGATAATAATGTGGATGATTGTGTACCTATTACATGAGATCGAGATTATATTTGTGTTGTGATTCAATCAATACCAAGTGAAAGATAGATTGCGGAATTTGTAGCACCTTCAGTATTAGCCAGACCTGGTTTTTATACAATTTGCAAGCAATTGTCCCCTTCAAATGGTCATGTTGCAATATTCATAGTGTATATACCTTCATAGGAAAAGCACTGTAATCCAGATAGATTCCATTATGCCTCTTCTGCATCTGGGTTACCAACAAAGCTCTCATTGGAAAAGGTAAATTCTCCATTATATGCCATATTTATTTGCAAAACACAACAACCATATGAGCACAACAATCCTCAAAGAAAGCAATCACGGAAAGAAAAAAATACAGAAAGACTTCAAATACTCAAGAAAATGCCAATTGAAAATGGCTTTGAGAGTGAGTCAAACATGAGACGTCTAGGCTTGATAACCAGAAGAGAGATTTTGGGTGGCACAACAACTCAAACTTGTGAAAAAGGTGGAACAATGCATACATGCATCCATAGCTTATATGATTTAGACATATGCCATTACAAAATCCATGTTTAGGATTTTATGAATATAATAATGTGAGTGGAATATTTTCAAACTTTGTAAAGTGATGAGGTATCTGGTTTTTTATTTATTTTTCTAATTTTTGTTAATAAGTCCAATGATAAAAAAACGTCAAACCTTCAACTATTGTCCACTAAACGTTGAGAAAAATATTAATTAAAAAGATTCAAAAATAGTATTATTTCATTTGAGTTTATAGAATTTGATGTTTTGTAATGTAGTGTTTTCAAACTAATTCAAAATAGTGGAACATATAGTCTCTACCTATGGACATGGACTAAAAATTACATGAAATTGATGTAATCACTACCACTTAAAGTTATCAGGACTTTAACTAGTGTTTAAATATAGTTTGATTTTTGTTTTAACTACCAACATACATTTAAACAACTTCTTAAAATAGGCCACAGCTCTCCTCTTAAAGAGTAGATCGAATAGATAATAATTACAATTCTTTTTGCATGGACACTTTGACTAAGGTTGATATAGTTATCATAGATTAAGTACACTTACCTTTGCATGAAATCCACTAAACATGCGCATATTATTCTAATAATCAATTGTGGAATACACCCTATACAAGCACATAATAACCATCTATCTTTTCTTTAAATTCCATCCCCTTTCTATACCATTGTTTATATAATTCAATCATATACAAGCACATAATAACCATCTATCTTTTCTTTAAATTCCATCCCCTTTCTATACCATTGTTTATATAATTCAATCATGAAGTGCATTTTGAACTGACAAAGTGTTTTGTAATTTTAGTAGGCACCTCAATTCAATGTATGCATGCATTCTCAAGAGAGTGAGTGTTGTTAGCTCCTAGTTGCATCATTTAGAAAATGGTTTTATAACCAATGTTTAGAAGCGCATTTTGAACTCACAAAGTGCTTTGTGTTTAGTAATTTTAGTAGGCACCTCAATTCAATGTATACATGCATGCATTCTCACCTTGAGTGAGTGTTGTTAGATCCTAGTTGCATGAGTTAGAAAATGGTTTTATAACCAATGTTTAGAAGCGAGGGGAGGCACTGCAGTAAACATAGTAGAAGGTTTTTGCATTGTCGGGGGATTTCTGGGCATGAATGGAGGAGAATTAAAAGAGAGGGGAGGGACTAGATTAAGGGGAGTAGAAAGTTGTTGTGATTCTGGGGGAGTCGTGGGCATGAATCGAGGAGAATCAGAGGAGGAGAGGGGAGGGAGAGGATTAAAGGGAGTAGGAGGATGTTGTGAATCTAGTGGAGTTGTGAGTATGAATGGAGGAGAGGGGAGGGACTGGATTAAGGTGAGTAGAAGGTTGTTGCAATTCCTGGGCACTTGTGAGTAATGGAGGAGAATTAGAACCGTTCAGTCTTATTTTAATCCGGGTGGCTCTCGAGACATAGTTTTGGAAGGGGGGAGTGTATTTATTCACACTTATCAAATGCAATTCTTAGTATGCCATTAATAATTCTAAATTCAAAAACCACACATGGAAATCTAGTAGGTGAATAAATGTTTAGTCATTCTCAATAGAACGACTTCCAAGAAGACGATGCATCCTAATAATGAGCTCATCCTGATCAGAGGAAATGTTTCCCACTTTAATTTCAGGATGAAGATAGTGATTGCCAAGAAGATGATGCATCCTAATAATGAGCTCATCTTGATCGGAGGAAATGTTTCCCACTTTAATGTCAGGACGAAGATCGTTCCGCCAACATAATCCAAAACTATTTCCACATCGGTTAAGAACTTCAAAACAAATTATTTGGGCTTTTCATAGACATCTAGGTTTGAATTAATAGTGTTATAAGAGATTTGTTGAGAATCACCTACTTTCTGGGGAAGTTACTGCTACCCACCATCGCCATGAAGTTGAATGTATTTGGAGAGAATCAGATCCTCCTCGGCAGTCCAGGCCCGACGGTTGAGGCCTTCTTTCGAGCAGAGAGGAGATATACCTATATGGAATATCTTCTTCTATTAACCCTAAAGACTATAAATTCCACAATAATGGCCTCGTCGTTGGTAAGTATATATAGAAAAAGGGTAGAAAAAGAAATCTACAAAGACCATCCACTGGAAAAAGCACTGGCACATGTTGAACTCCAAAAACCACACTATCATAATTATGCAGTTGATTTAACTAGCATCCTTTTCTTCACCTTCTTTCTCCCTCCCTGTTGCACTAAACACCAAACCAAACCTTATAGTTTACTCCTTGTACTCCTCTCTCCCTCAGCAGTCCTTCATTAATCCTCCCTTACCTTTGCAGCTCCAAAAGTCTCATCTTGTTACCCTCGGCTACCCTTCCTATAGCCTCCCGATCCCCTCACAACCCTCTACTAAGGCTTCCCCCCTCTCATGGATGCCTTCTTACAGTCCTAAGCTTGCTGCTATCTCTTCTCCTTTACCCTGTGGTCTTCCCAATTCTTCTCTCCCTACCTTCAGTCCTAGTTCTTTGGGCTGCCAATAGTCCACGATCATTTGAGTAATAGACTTCTTTTATCCTACAGGGTTTCCCTTTCAGTGGCCGTCGTCCTACACTTGTGTCTCTCACACCTTTCCCTCAACCTACACAGTGACATAGCAACGAATCAGTCCACATAAGTGAAGGTTTAATTAGTGGATGCAAAGTGTCATATGAAACTATGGTTTGGCAAGTTATTTACATATGTGGAATGCTGCTATGCTATTGTTGTCATGAAATATTGTTGCACTCAACTGGACACATACAGTCTGCAAAGAATCACACTCATCCATGTCTATTTTACACTTTACTAAGTGGGTGGAATGAACATATTTGTGTGTGATAAGATACTTTGTTAATGCTGCTATACTACTGTATTTGTGCATGAAAATCAATGATAACACATGATAAAGAATCACAGTAATCCATGTTTACTTCCTGCTTTACTAAGTGGGTGGAATGACCATATTTGTGTGTGATAAGATACTTTGTTAATGCTACTATACTAATGTACTTGTGCATGAAAATCAATGATAACACATGATAAGGGATGGACTTATAATATGATAATTAGTGTTGTTGCCTTGAATTGTTATTGAACTTCATAACTGGTATTATCTCTCAAAATGTTGTGAGTAATGACTGAATATATATATGGTGTACTTATTGTTTTCATAACAATATATCTTATCACATGTGCTGATGTACTTGTGTTTAAGGATATGATATATGCTCATACTTGATCGATAATTGCACTTATGTTTTGTTGGTTTCATTGTGGAATAAGTCTAACATTTGGGAGGATATATCACTGCCATAAAACTATACAAACATACAACCCCTTTACCTACCTTTTAGACTGCATTATGCACTAATCACTAACACTCCTCGAGAGAAGATATCTTTTCTGTCTTAGTGTCTTTGCAGAGTCATAACATGGCTCTCCCGTAGGAGGCTTAGGCTTCCAAAGAAATTGGGAGAAGTTGACTAAGGTGACAGTGGTCACTTCATCCTCACATGCTTACCGGTGTCTTGTACTGCCATTTCATCCGGTAGCAGGCTGCCATTCTGGATTATGCAATTGGGTTTTAGAAGATAATGAAATCCTTAATTCAAAAGTATTCAGTTGATTGAGCGATATGGAAAATTTGTTAGCATCACCAAGCATATCAAAGTATGGAGAAGGTATGAATCACCCTCATTTTAAAAAAGAATGAACTTATTTAAAAGTCGGACATGTTTGGCTCTACAGAGATCACGTTGGATGGTCATCTGTTGTTCCATCCAAACACAATGTTGGGAACAATATTGCAAATGGCCATTCAATCTACAATTAATGTGGATTCTTGACTATCCAAATCATCATTGTTTCTATTGTTGTTCCCATATTTTTTGGCTCAATGGCATCCATTTGGGCAAGTTGAGCATCAACATCACCAACCGAGTCCTTATGGTTTTCATTATTTTCTTTAGGGCTTCTTCCCTGGTCAATCTAAGCATGGAGTCCATCTGAATAACAATCCTTGTTATGGGACGTGATCATCTTATGTCCATAAAGAGCTCCAATTTTTCCAACAACCATACACCCTTCTCCTACTTGTGTTCTTGCTCCTTCCTCTTGGATTTGTTGGAAATATTAATTATTCATTGATCTACATATCATCTCACATGACTTTGTCAGAGTCTACAAAAGTATAGATAGTCTGTCAAGATGAAGAGTTCACGTCTCTCCATATTTAAGCAGATGAATTGAACTTCTGAAGTTAAGTTTTTAGGCATAAATTTATTACAGTCTTTAATGTAAGTCAGTAGCTTCCAAGAGAAACAATTTGTAGTCTTTGTATATGAAGAAGAAGAGAAATGAAAAATAGTGAGAAGAGTACGTGTGCGGAGCAAAGAAAATAATAGAGTAAGAAGAAAAACTCTTAGAAGAGTTCGAGAGCTGAAGCTCGTGTGTTTGGAAAGTGTTGAGAGCCAAAGCTCTGTAAAAAGTGAAACATCCTTGTAAGTTTCCAAGTTTGTAATTGTGGGTATAGTTATTTTGTTGTGTCGTGATAATATATAATTCCATAGTTTATGGTTGATTGCATGTCTTATTCATGCCGCACATCTTATCCAGAATTACTTGAGTGAATGTTGTTTACATTTACCATTTTGTGAAAGACACAAAGAATCCACAAATATTTCACCGTGCGAAAGTTTGAGTCTTTACCATAGAGTGCTCGACACAAGTCTTACTTAATATTTTGGTTATATGATATTGTGAGATTTTCGCAATATAGTTGTATAGAGGTTTATCCCAAGTTACGGGTCGGTGGGAAGTGTTTTTGATATTATAACTCTTTAGACTAAGAAATCACTTTTTATAAAATTCGACTAAAAGTGGTATGTTCTAAATGGGAGTTGGTCGCAACCAAAAGTGTGTCGGGGGTAAATCCTATAGCAGTAAAAGTCAGTCGAAGTCAAGTGGGTGTCTGTCACGGTAAAAGTGTGTTAGGTTAAAAGTATGTAAAAAGTGTCTCGACCAAAAGTGAAGCCTGACGCACACATAAATCTATTTTAGACTTGTCCACTGCGGTAAAAATCCTCGTCCCAACAAATCTCTATCGCTGGATTTTTGGTTGCAAGTATTTTGTTCAAAGTAAAAGGTGGGGTATCTAAAGGCACAATGTCGCAGCCCCAAAAGTAAAAATAAAATAAAATTGCTTAATGCACAATAACTCAAGTTAACCATTGCAACTCTTTATCACTCCATCCTCATTTTACCCAAGATCTGGTATTAGAACAGGTCTAGGAAAGAAACCTTGTCTTAAAAAGGGAAAAAGTAATTTTCTAAGGAAAATTAAAATTAAAAATGCCTTCTACTTCTTGTACACACATGTCAAGCTTATAAACTCCAATTTTCTCGGGAAAAAATTATGAGTATAGTCTCTAACGATGAAGGTTTTGTTCAGAGGTCAATATGTATGGGAGATAGTCCAAAATGGCCACACAGAACCAGCAGATCAAGTGGCATATAATAATATCACACAAGTTGAGAAGGATGCCTTGAGGGAACAAAGCAAGAAAGACGAAAAGGCTTTGTTCTACATACACCAAGCAATGCATGAAAGCCTACTCCCAAGAGTAGCAGTAACAAATACCACTAAGCAGGCACGTGATACATTGAAAACCGCCTATGAAGGCTTGGATAAGGTAAAGACTTCTAAGTTGAAGATTCTTGGAAGATATTTTGAATCTCTCTCAATGAAATACACAAAGTCAGTGGACTTATTCTACACTAGATTCATTGGTGTGATAAATCAATTGAAATCCCACGGGGAAAACATCGAAGATAGAAGGGTTGTTGGAAAAGTTCTTAGAAGTCTTCCCCAAAGATTTGGATCCTTGGTCGTGACCTTGGAAGAAAACAAAGACCTGTCGCAGTTTACCATTGATGAGTTACAAGCCTCACTCATCAATCATGAACATAGAATCAGTAGATCAAATACATCATTAGAAGGTGTATTTGCAACACAGTCATCTATATGTCGTGGAAGAGGCAACAAGAGATATCAATCTAGAGGCAGAGGTAGAAGTTTTTCCAGAGGAGGACGCACCAACAGTCCCACGAATGTCACTGATGGAGGACAAAATCAGAACCCCATTCATCCAAGTGATCACAGGTTTGATAAGTTAAAAATACAATTTCATTATTGCAAGAAATTTGCTCACTATTCATATGAACGCAGGAAGAAGCAGCATGACCACGGAAAGAAAAGCCCAAACCAGTCGAGCAACACCAGCACTTCATCGAGCGCAATGCTAATGGCATGTGCATCACTAATTTCATTCAATGTTGTCTAAGAAAGTATATGCGACATATGGTATTTAGATTCAAGATGTAGCAATCATATGACTAGTAATTTAAATTTGTTTTCCAGTCTAGATAAATCAGATCAAACTGATGTCACAGTTCGAAATAATGTCCAAGTCATTGTTTTGGGAAAATGTATTGTTGGTATACCAAACAAGGGGAGAGAACGATGATTCCTGATGTTTATCATGTCGAAGGTCTGAAACACAATTTGTTGAGCGTTGGACACATGATACAAAAACATTACAAAGTCTACATGGAGGACAACCATTGTGTGATTAAAGACATACGTCCAAGCAACCAATTGATAGAAAAAGTACCAATGACAAGCAATTGCTTGTTTCCTTTGAGGATAATGCTAGACATGAAAGGAAAGGAAAACTCAGGAGTTGCATTCAAGGCAAAAAGCAAGGAAGCAGACAAGAATTGTGACAAGAAAGAAAATGACAATGCTAAAATTCAAAGAACATTTCAATCAGAGTTTCAAGATGAGTCTTGGATGTGGCATTTCAGATTTGGACATATGAATTTTGGTGGGTTGAATCTATTGCACACGAAGAATATGGTGAAAGGATTTCCACTGGTCGACAAACCAAAGAGAGTTTGTAAAGGCTACATGTTTGGAAAGCAACATAGAGATACTTTTCCAGTCGGAAAGTCATACAAAGCACACACACCACTTGATATTTTGCACTCTGATATTTGTGGCCCAATGTAGACATCATCGATGGGAGGTTGCAATTATTTTCTTCCTTTTATTGATGACTTCACAAGAAAAGCACGGATATATTTTATAAGAAATAAATCTGATGCATTGATGTTGTTGTCGGAGAAACCACTGTATCGAAATGACCAAGTCATTTCGATACTGTGGTTTCTTCGACAACAACATCAATAACTTACCACCACAAAAATCTAGCAAGAGAAATCTGATGCATTTAGTTGTTTTCAGTATTTCAAGGAACTCGTGGAGAACCAAAGTGGAAACAGGATCAGAATCTTAAGGACGGACATAGGCGGTGAATATGCCTCGAATGGCTTCCTATATTTATGCAAGACCCATGGCATACACAAGCAATTCACTGCGCGGTATACACCTCAGAAGAACGGTGTCATAGAGAGAGAACATAACCATTATGGAGATGGCGTGCAGCATGATGGAAGCCAAGCATTTTTCAAATGAATATTGGGGTGAAGCAGTCACAACTGCTGTATATATTATGAATCGATGTCCAACAAAGAGCATAAAGAACAAAGTCCCTCAAGAAGCATGGACAGGTATGAATCACAATGTTTCCCATTTAAAGGTTTTTGGTTGTGTCACATATGCTCGTGTTCTAAATGAGTTGAGAAATAAAATAGACAAGAAGGAACAAAAATACATTATCATTGGTTACTTTGAAGACACAAAAGCATACAAGTTGTATGATCCTGTCGCAAGGAAAGTAATCATCAGTCGCAATGTTCAATTTGTCGAGAATGAATCATGGGATGGAACCATTGAGAGAAATGTCAAGATTGTGTCGAATGTCGAGCATGTCCTTTATAAAAAACAATAAAATATTATAAAAGTAGCATGTCCACCTAAATTGGATTTAAAATATTTATAAAAACATAAAAACAAAACTACACAATTAGATAAATTAAAACCATAAACATTGCATTACACACTTCCTCAAAATTTTCACTTAAAAAAAATTGCATCTCGAGATATTTAATTGATCTCTTTGAGCACTTGGTAGATTTTTTTAAATAAATCTAAACTTATATATAAAACACATATATAACATTACAAAATTATTTATTTTATTATAAAATCAACATTTCTATATAAACTAAAGTCTAAAGGATTTATATCTGCTATCCAATCAATTTCCCACTCAAAATCCGGTGGATGATTTCTCTTTTAAAAAGGAAAAAAACCATTATTCCTGGCTGCAACTGCCTCCCTATCATTACCTTCCTTTCCATTCAACAAATACCAACGTCAAATTTGGTGTTACTTCCGCTGCTATTGAGAAGGTACCGGCTTCAGTTTTACGTTCTTTCCATCCGTTACAGAAGGACTTAATATCACATTAAAAACATTTTATTCATGTAACAGAACTCCGACTTTAGCTCAGTTGGTAGAGCGGAGGACTGTAGTGGGATATGAAATCCTGGTTGTAATCCTTAGGTCGCTGGTTCGAATCCGGCAAGTCGGATATTTTGATCTTATTTTGCAGTTTTTAGTGTTGCTGTTTCAAATCCACAATTCAGTAAATTGGATCTATTTTGCAGTTTCTCCTTAGTTCTTAACTCAAATTAGGCCGCTGGTTCGAATCCGGCAAGTCGGAAAATTGTAACTATTTTGTAGTTTCTTAGTATCACTTTTTGGTAAAATTAACCGGAAATCCATTTATTTTGGTTCCCGACAACCCTCTGTCTTGCATTATTTTGGTACCCAAGATTCATGGATAATAGGGGTCCACATGTTACAATAAATCTTTCTCTTCTAGTGGCCAAGTTGAAGTTCCAAAGAATCTTGTCATTGCACGAAGTTTTAGCCTTTAATAGCAAAATCAATAGATTTTCAAAGAGTATCGGCCTAAGAGTTTTAAACTTTCGGTAGTAAAGATTTTACAATATACAATGGATCAGCTACGAGAAACTTTCAGTTCCAGGAAGATGCTATGTACTCAAAAAAAAAAAGTCAAAGTTTTAATGCTATATCAACTTAGGTATTTTTTTCAGATGGAAAGATCCACGGGAAACCCAGCAATACTTCCCCACATTATATGTGCCGTGATTACTAATAAGTCACGTCCAATCACGTCAATTATGATTATCAAAGGTGATATTAAATCTTATGTTAATTATTTGCTTAAACATTAAGGAAACGAGTTAGATCTTTCACAAGATTTTAGTTGACGATTATATATATTTTAATTATTCCTGCCACTGCATATTGTCATTATCTTGTTATCACATCATTTCCAAACTTGCAAGCTATGCTTCCTTTTTATGTAATAATTACCTTTTTCCTTGAACTGACCAACCATGATACATGGGAGATGGAATATTTTAGTTTTGCAACATTTGGTCCCATACACACCACAACAAAATGGTGTAGCTGCGAGGAAGAACAGATCTTTGAAATAAATGGATACCTTCTTTTTTGAAGCAAGAGATCTTCCATCATATTTGTGGGATGAAGCAGTGAACTGTGCTTCGTACATACAAAATAGAGTACCTCACAAGTCAGTGGTTGGGGTCACTCCATTCAAAGAACTGGTGGGACGTAAGCCTAATGTCTCACATCTAAGGGTTTTTGGATCCAAAGCATGGGCCATAATTCCATCTGACAAAAGGAAATCCTTCCAACCTCAAAATAGCGAATGAATTCTGTTGAGATATGCATATGATGCAAAAGATTTCAAACTGATGGAGATTGCAGCCAAAAGATGCTTCATAGAGTGGAGTGTCCAATTCAATGAAGATCCATTGCATGATCTTCATCCAACTGAAGAGGAAGGTATAAATACTCAATCAATTTCGTTTGCATATGATGATGTTTCTACTAATGTTTCATATCCATAGTCTGAAGATGAGGATCAAGGAGAACACGATCTTGATATTGAGAATGAAGATCAAGTAGATATAAGTCCAGATCCAACTCCTACTCCCAATCCAAGGCCTAAATGGGCTCAAAAACTCATTGAAGTTGCTAGGAACATTGTTGGGGATCCATCTAATAGAAGGAGAACCAGATCTCAATTTCAAGATGAGAACTTTGTTAGATTTTCTTAATATTATAGCAATATATCTTAATTGCATTTATCAATAGGATCACTAGAAGATAGACAAAGCACATAACAATAACACGAGTATCTTTCACCTGGGAAAACCAAATGGGAGAATAACCCAACAACCTTCGTCTAGAGATAATAATTCTGAGATCAAAGTACAATGAAGAAAGAGAAAATATGGAAATATTTTCCAAAGATAGAAACCCTGAAAACAATCTTCTTCTGCAACATATGTGAACTTCTCTCTCCCAAAAAACTGCGAACTTCTCTTGTGTTGTTGTTGTGCTGTTGTTTTGGTACTGTGTGAAATAATGAGGAGGGGCACCTCTTGTTTATACTATTTTCCCACTAAGAATTTAATTGGGCCTGACTTCACTTGGGGGAGCAATATAATTTTATTTTATTTCTTTTATTGATGGCTTTTCACCCCAAGGTTTACATTGTTCTTTCTAGGGTTTGTATGAATGATTACAACAAGTTCAACTCCCGAAGGAGGACAATAAGAATAGCTTATGAAGTTGCATAAACTCTAACACTCCCTCTCAACAAGGAAGGTATTCTTCGGTCTTCATTAGCATCTTGATCATTTGGGTTTCATCTGTACATCTATACTGTCTCCATCATCTCTAAACGTACTAAAGGTTGTCTTTATGAAGTTGTTCTATCCAGATGTCTAAGAGAAAATATTTTGCTGCCTATCCGTCTCTATTGCCGATGGAATACTTCCATACCTGGCTAGATATCTTGTATGAGCACACATGCACGACCATCTACTACATGTTTGTCTCATCTGTCATTGGGGTACTCCCATACCTGGTTGAGAACCTGAACGAGTAGAGGCACCTGTGCAATCACACAGCCATCTACTATCTGTCTGACTCATCTGCTGATGGGATTTCTCCCATACCTAGCTGAGCACCTGGACGAGTAGAGGCACCTGTGTGAACCCAACCATCTGCTACTTGTCTGTCTCATCTGCCAATGGGATTTCTCCCATACTTGGCTGAGAACCTAGACGAGCAGAGGTATTTGGGAAAGGGAATCGTAAGTGTCTCTTAGTCATCTCTCCCTCTCAAGGAGGGATACGTCCTCTTCTATTCCAAGTCTTCCGCGAAAGTATTCAAATTTCACCCTGGGAAGAGGCTTAGTGAGAACATTTGTTGTCTGGTCATCTATCGGAATATACTATAGCTTGACTGCACCTTTCTGCAGCATATCACATATGAAGTAATACTGAATCTCTATGTGCTTTGACTTGTCATGAAATACAACATTCGTTGACATCTGCACACAAATTTGGTTATCACAGTGAATCACGGTTGGCTCTGGAATCTGGCCAAACAATGTTGTAAGAATTTTATGAAGCCAAATTGCTTCTCATGCTACTGAACTAGCATCCATATACTCGGCCTCTGCACTACTGAGATATATTGAGTTATGCTTCCTACTGCACCAGGAAATAACTGCAGAACCCATATTGAAACAACATCTTGAATTACTCTTCCTATCAATAGAGAATTCGATCCAATATGAGTCTGTAAACCCTTGCAATTTCAAGTCACATTCTGAATCATATCATAGACCATATCCCAGCGCCGTGTAAGTAGATGAGCACATGTTTTGCAACAAATCCAATGAATTTTCCTCAGTTCGCACATGAATTGACTGAAATTATTCACAACAAAACAAATATCTTGTCTAGTGTTCGTCAGATACATTAAGGAACCAATCAACTAGCGATACACAATGGGATCAATCAAATTTGAATATGAAGTAGAATCTCTCAACTTCTTCAAATTTGCATCCATTGGAGTAGCTATGGACTTGTAGTCCAACATCCTGAATCTCTTCAGTATATCTATGGTGTATTTTCCTTGTCCTAGGAAAATCTCTTTCTATCTCTACCATACTTATAATCCCAAGAAGTAGTGCATCAATCCAAGATCCTTCATTTCAAACTCAAACGCGAGTTTCTTCTTAAACCATAAGATAAGTTTCTCATTTTCTGTAAGAAACAAGTCATTAACATATAGTACCAAAATCAGTGGCTCATTATTCACAACCTTGTAGTAAAGGTTGGGGTATGTATCACTCTTGGTGAATCCGTGAGACTCCTTTACATGGACAACACACCCTTTTGGTTGGTCAATATATACTTCTTCCTCAATGATACCATTGAGAAAGGCAGATTTGACATCCATCTGATGCAACTTCCATCCCATAGCTAAAGCAATAACAATGTGTTAGCACTGGAATTGAACCAAAGGTTGCAGAAGGGCTCGCTCCCGAGTAATAGCAAAACTGCTTTTGAAGAGAGAACTGGCCTTCTAATCTTCCGAGAGGGATCTCTCACTAAATGTATGACAGTGCCAGATATATATACAAATGAAAACTATAAATTGCTTATGGAATTGGTTGAAACAAAACACAACATCATTGGGTGATGGAGTCAAGATATACAACAAAAATAATCAGAACTTAAATGCAAACAATTTCATCACAGGGGCAAGGTAGCCATTCGATCACAGTCGCTTCATAATTGTCTGGTGAGAAGGAGGAACATGAACAAACCATTAATACATAGCATTGTGAGAAATGAATTCTGCATTAAATTTGGAAGAAACTTTGGTGAATACCTGAAACAACAGACGGAGCATAGCAAGTATGAATTCCGAGCTGTTATACCCTAAGTCTCATATATGAAGGAAAAACAGAATGGAAAAGGCAAACTGGAATAACATTCACATAAGGAAAGAAATAACAGACTGTAAGTGCGAACGACACATGAATCCCTGTACAAAAAATGCCGATCTCGGCTCTGCAATTATATTAAACTTCTCTTGAAAAACATACACAACAAAATTACAATGGTTTCAACCTCTTCTCCTTCTTCGGGAGGTATATTTATCACGTTCTGGATTTCCCAAACCGACCTTCGGGAATCAAAATTGGTTACAACAAAAAGACATCTTCTAACGGCCTCTTATGTGGCATATCAGATGTGACTTGTATAAAACGGCCAGACAGTGAAATGTGGAACACGGGACGAAAAAGACATAAGAGTATCCCATACTCCCATCTGGCTGATGATGACTGTACAGACCCTTCTGAGAGAAACGACCGTTCGGGTGAGCGAGCAACACCTGGAAAATATTTCGTGCATTGTCACTGTTATTTCTCCTGGTGTGGTGGGAGCTTGACTGACCCATATTGGCGGATGATTCTCCACGTATTGGAACTGGGCAGAGGCGTCGTAGCCATGTCATAAACTTGCACCTTGAGCTCCATCGCTTCCGAGTATGAAGCCCTGGGGACTTTGGAGTACATGGCCTTAAGGTCAAACCATAACTCGAAATCATCGACCAATTTGTCAAAAATGGTCTTCCCTGACAACGCTTGCTGCATATCTTCGAATTTACTGTGATTCGATCGGCAGTTTACTAGGCATTCTTTATAATCTTTCTGGGACAGTAAAGGATCCATCTCTTCCCAGAAGAAGGGGAGCCCCTTACTTGTCAAAGGTTTAGACAACTTGGTGACCTTTCAGATTTTGTGCTCAGTGAGCTCTATTTTGGCCTGCACTGTTTCCTTCATCCTGTGTTTAGCTATCACCTTTCGGGCTGCAGAGACAACAACGACCCTATTTTGAAGACCGTAACTACTAGAGGCCTCGTCCGATAAGGAGCTCAGGTAGGTTATGGCGTTTTCTGCGGTCTCCAATGGTTTTTTGTTCACTTCAGCCTCTACTATCTAGACTTGCTTCTTGGCTTCTCTCATAGCAAGTTCCAAGTCTTCAACAACACGGAGATAGGGTCGGAACTTATCAGCTTCTATGATGATCTGATCCCATATCATATGCTTTGTGCCTTGCAAGGCAAGCTTGCCGACAGGGATGATTTTAGGGGCGAATTATAGCCCATTGGCGAATATTAAGGGGTGCCTAAAAAAAGATGGGCGAATTTTTAATATTAAAATGGTTTTTTTTAAATTTAATAAATTAGCCCATATATTATTTTATATATAATTGCCCTTCACTAAATAGCC
>LPNX010821496.1:683075-784803 GCA_001517045.1 Pseudotsuga menziesii | reverse complement strand
ACCGTCGCTTAAGCGACACTTAGAAGGAAAACCGTCGCTTAAGCGACACTTAGAAGAAAAACCGTCGCTTAAGCGACACTTAGAAGAAAAACCGTCGCTTAAGAGACACTTAGGAGGATAGCAATTTTAGCGTCGTCGCTTAAGCGACGTTGATGCCCATTATTTCAAAAAAAAATTTAATCTTTCTGATTTTTGGCACGGTTAAAATAAAAAATCCACGCGCCGTCGGAAAAAACCGTCGGATTTTGGATCAAAATCTAGTAGTGAATCTGAATGTTTTTAATAGTGATTATTATGATACAGGATTTGTTTTAAATATTTTTGAAGATCATAATGTTGATAATAATATGCAAAAATATTCATCCTTACCATAAGAATTGTATCATACTGTTCCAATTTATGATGAATATAGTGATGATGATCTTTACATTCTAGAGCCCGGTGTCTCTATGGCAATGGAATCTGATCAACAGATTAGTGAAGGCATTCAGTTCATCATCTATGAACAACCAGATTCAGTGTATGACGATTATGCATCTAATGGAAGCATGAAAGAGGAGGATCAATTTATTGATTTTCATGATGACATTGTTGATGTGATTGTTCAAGGAACTTGTGAGCAGATTCAGGATAACCTTGATGCCTTTGATTTCCAATGCCCGAAAAATATTCATGCTCTCTTTCCAACAGAACAAATGAAATATCATTTGATAAGTGAACCAGAGGAACAATATGACCTTTTTTATTAGTTGGAGATGCAACACAACTGACAGGACCCAATGGTATCTACATGGAGTTATGGTTTTCAGAAAATTTCATCCTTATGCAGAGTTTGGAATCAAAGAGGATTGTGATTGTAAGTATACTTTGCAAATCAACTTCCTGTTACAGATGTTAAATTCCTCTTTGATTTATATCTGCGTTCAAGAAGCTCTTACAGTTGGCTGGATGCTATCATTGCTTCATTGGAAGCATGATTACACATGATTAGCTTGTTTCTACTAGTTAGAAGTAGGAGTAAGCATAAGAATAAGCTCTCCATACAAGCATGTAGATTCTTTTCAGTGTGTTGGTCTACAACAGTATGTTGTCATTTTAGTGGTGTATGTTTAAAGTTTGAATTAAGTTGTAGAGGTTTGGTAGAGATATGAATGACTCCACTAGTCCAATGGATAAGGCACTATACAATTGTGGATTTTCAGATTGCAGTTTGCTTGTAGAAGTGGTGTGTTTCAGCTTGCAATTTTTTGGTTTGCATGATGTGGATATTTCCTGAGAAGCCTTGGTTTTTAGAGCAGGGTATTCTTACAGGTTGAAGAATTGGAATGGAAGGCACTTAGTTTGCATGTTCTAGGATCCTCGCAGGGAGGACTCTGTCCCCATCCGGAGCCAGATGTTGGTACCAAAATCTACCCCATGAAAATCTTTAGATTTCGATAGCGCATATGCAAGGAGGTACCTTGATTTTTGCTTCCGAAAAGTCCATTAGCAGTCTCATTAAATCCATGAGTGTCCTAGTCGGCTTGGTCAACCTTACTTCATCTCAAATATTTAAATACCATGGCTTGTTCTTACCTATTGAAATTTATATTTTCATTGGTCATGGGTGAGCTTTCAAGTTTTCCTAAGCACCGGGTTTGGAAAATAAAATAAAAAGGGGATTTGTATCTAAGCCACGTTATAACCCAAACTTTATTTCAAATACATAGTCTTCATCTTTGGTTTTGTCAATATTGTAAAACTCTATTTGGGTGTTGATATCCAAGCTAATACCTCCAAGTAACCAAGCAATGACCAACTTAAGTTTCGAGTCAATTCATGCAAGAGCCCACATATCAAGACTTATGCACTACGTGTTGTTCAACAATGTGGAAAATTGTGTATTTGAATTATTTAAATTCTTTTTGCTCATTGTAAAATATCTCAGATGAAAAATAAAATACAGAAAATGATCATGCCCTATCTAAACTTCGAGCTCTAGTGTCTAAAGCGATTATAGAAGAACAATGATCTTATCATCTGTTGTTGTGGCCACCAGATGTCAGCGGTTGGGAAACAAGTCTCAATGTAAATGTCTAAGTGCATTTTAAAAGTACTCATGCTGCTACAATCATCATGTGACAAGCACCGAGTAGCTAACACTATGTTCAAACGCTAATGAAGGAATAAAGATGAGTGTACATGGTAAGTGTCAAATGTCAAGAACGGTGTCCATAAATGAAGTATCATGTCCTTCAAATGTGGGCTTCAAGTTCCAAAGATCATCCATGTTACAAGCAATGCATACATATATGCCAAATGGACAACATTCAACAAAATATTTCCAAATTTCTGTAACAAAATGATGAAAGAATAGAATTTGAAGGTGTTGTAGGATGCTGCAAAATTTCTTGTATTTCCTACCTATAAAAGATAGCAACTTTGATCACGTTTTCTAAGATATTGGAGAATAATTTTACAAAAATAAAACATGGGTTTTTCAGGAAAGAGACGATTTAGAAATACCTCTCTCTGTTTTACAACATGTCTCATGATCTGAGAGATACATGTGAGGATTTGAAGCTTATTTTTCCATATTTCACGATTTTCAAAACTTCTAGAAAAACACCCAACATTCAAGTAAAAGACAAGTATCCAAACATATTAATCTAAGTGCTTCCCATTTTTCTCAATCTAGGAGGATTTCATAGAAATATCTTTGGTCAAGGCGGATCAATCCTAGAATTCAAGCAACATTTAATTTACTTTCAGATTTTGAAGTGATTAAATGGAATTTTCTAGTATAATTTGAATATTTAGAGGACAAATGTTACAACATTTGATAAGTAGATTCAAACTATTATTCAAGTTGAATATGAAAGTTGAGGGAGATCCAAGTGTTAGTTTACTAACTATCAACATGTTTTTATTAATCAAAAGTTGATGGTTAAAGAGATTAAAGGTTGGTGAAAGAAATTTCCTCAAAAATAGGGCATCAAATCTACTATTTAGTTTTAGTCTTCCATGTCATCTAACAGTTATAATTTTTAAAGGAATTGAAGATGGAATGGTGGAAAAAGATAGAAATGAATCCAAAAATAATTCTTTATCTCTAGGTGACAGAGCATATCAACTTTAGATCCACATCTTCAGGCTGAGATCAATCATTTTTGGAGAATATTATAACAATTAAATCAAGAGTTCCATATTTCTTGGAGGGAGCTCTAGATTGTCCTTATCTTTATTTTATAATAGATCATCGTTTGGGTAAGAACTACTTTAGGGAGAGATTCATCGATCCTAGAATATTCATGTAATGCTCTATTTTTGTGATGTAATCAATTATTATAAATATGTAGATTAGAGTTTGTAAGGGGCAGAGAGGTTCCAACCACGAGGCTCTAGAGAGAGTTGTATGAGGATATAGTTCTGGGAGATCAGGATACAATATATCATTTGTATTTGGCATGTATTTTGTCTTTTATAACTTATATAAAGACGGTCTTGAATGATATTATATTCGAGATGAGCCCATTTTGTTCTTTTGTCATATGAATTTTTATGTTCAGTTTGAACACCCGATTCATAACTCTTTTCTATGAAAAATCTTTTCTATCCTAGAATTCTTGTGAATGGGTTAATGTTTATTATGCATCTTCAATCTAAAGCTTTGTCCTTATATAATCCATACTCATAGTATTTTGTTTGCTCATAATTCAGTCATATATGCTATTTAAATTTCTCATTCATGATCCCCACTTTACCTTTAGAAAATATTCATAAACCAAAAGTCAGTCATTTGATCAAAACCTTTAAGATCATCTGGACTTTGAGCCTTAGAAGTCTAGGTGCAGAATCCAGTGATAACACGTTATATTTGAATAATTTCACTTTTCATTCATTTCACTTTCTTGTTGAGTCAAAACACATCATTAGTTTCACAACCACTTCCCATTTGAGTAAATCAAGAGCCTTTAAAAAAGAACTGTGATAATTAAAATATATTAGTAATCTTTCTTTTTTAAGGACTGTTAACACCAAAAATTGTTCACGCAGCTCTCCATCGTCCAAACCATAATTATACATCATATTCCCACCATTATTTCCTCCATTTTGACCTTCACAACTAACATTCCATCAATCATGGTCCAAAACATTATTAGTCCTTCCCCCTTAAATGAAGGAAAGTTGAGCATTTTTTGTGACTTATCCCCACTCTCTCCAAAAAGGACCAAAAAACCTTAAAATGAGAATGGGTCAAAAACCATGGACAAATACCATGCACAGTAAAATACCATGGGTCAAAAAACCTTGGATCATCTTGTAAATAAATTGTGAAGGTCTCCCCACAAACATTCCTTAATTCCTACACTTTTGCATCACATTATGTGACATTACCTTTCGCCATTATTCCCATATTTCACTATATCCTTCCCATGATGTATGTTGATCTTGATCCATACCCATTTGGATCAATTTTCCCCTATTTGACAACCATTAGTGGAGACGACTAGAGAACTAGATCGTGAATTTGGCGGACCATTTCCTCAGATGACTACAGTTGCCCACATTATAGAAATGTATGATTGCTTTCATTTTCATTAGTTTGTAGAATAAATCTGAAAAATAAAAAATATTGTTATTGTTGCTATCGTTTATTATTTCAAGTCGAAGTTGAGAAATCCTTCTCACCATGAACTCTACCCCATGATCTGGTTGATCTAGGGTAGGTGCTTTTGCATGTGGTAGTGGAGAAATCCACACTACATTTTTGGCGACTCCACACTATAGTTTTGGCAACTCCACACTACAGTTTTGGTGTAGAAACCTGTGTTTTGTGTGGCCTAAGTCCATTTTCTAATTTTCTGTCCCGATCATGACTGTTTTACAATTTTGTGCTGCCCCGATCATTCCTGTTCTGCCGATAGGTGTGACCTTTAGTTTTTCTATCATTTTTAGTGTTTGAGACCCTTTTTCCAAATCCCTTGTCTGTGTTCTACCCCTTCTTGACCTGTTTATTGTGAGATCTGATCCCTTACAACCCCCTGGTTTGTTTTGTGGTCCTCTTTACCTTGTATGTGATCCCCTTTAGTTGAGATTCGTAGTTGAGACCCCCCGTGTGTTTCCTACACTTTTTTCAGTTCCTTATGCGCTCATTTACTTGTGTACATTTTATTTTCTGGAAGAAATAGTTATTTTGCATGATATTTATTCTTATTTATCTACATTTGCATCTCGTACGTGAGATCGTTGGGTTTTACACACATCACTTGTGCACACATCTCACACCCTAAACAAAAACGCTTGGTTCATGACCCCAAGCTAGCCTAAAAATTAATTTAACTCAACCAACATTGTAACCTCATATGAGAACCAAAACAATCTTGTAGTTAAGTTAGGACATTGGGCATAGGCATCTAGATAACACCCCTTTTTCACTTACATATGAGACATAGTTGTTTTCCATTAGGGTCCAAAATCCTATTGTACTTGTTGACACGGTCATGACTAGTCTGGCGCCCCCCGCCCCCCCGCTTTGCGGGAGTAAGCCACAACGAAGGAGTTCCAGAAGCCAGGGTGGAATACAACAATCCATTATGCATTGAAGGATAACCCTTCATAGTCCTCCTTGTGCATGCTGAAGTATACCGAGTGTCGAGGGCCAAAGGGATGAAGTGCCAAGAAACCACTCCAGGTGTGTCATGAACAAGGTAGCCTAGTTTCCATTCTATTTAGGGCTCTTGTACCCGATGTCCCTCTCGGCAGTGGGATTATCTTAGCCTATTGTTCTTCCATTTCATATTGTTTAACTATGATTTCATCACCCTGCAGAGAATACAATTTGTGATGGGCTTCCAACTTGTAGCTAGGAGTTTGCTTGCACTCATACCCCATAGGTTAGTGCATCATTTTACTTCTAGGTAGTTCTGCTTGTTGGATTTTGGCCACTTTGTTGTAGACTCGCATGCTATGAAACGCTATTGCAGTTTAGTTTTAGAGATTGATTTTTGGCTTGTGAGCCACCATTTGTATTCTCTCATTTTGCAAACTCAGCTATAGTTGGATTTTTGAGCCCGCGTTTAACACTCTTATTCCTCCCTTCATTACACAACACACCATCACATCATCATAGCTCCACCACGCTACTCACATAGGATTAGGGTTCATAATCCTTAGTTCGGTTCCTTGAACCACCACTGTCAGATCCATATTCGACATTGTTCATCACCTTTAGAGCCATACACTGCATCTGAGTCTGATTCAAATCCCTATCAATACAAACCTACCTTGTTCACTGCCCCATCTATCCCCATAGATGCTGCACCTCCTAACCCCTTTCAGGGGGGAACAATTGGTAGTGGGATTGTGTCCGTTCCACCCATCATTTCGGGTGTCCCTTCTGTTGTACCTATAGGTGCTAGTCCTAGTGGGCCCCTCACCACCTCACACACTGTTGTTGGTTCGCTACTCACTAGTAGTGGCCCCACTCCAGCCATTGTGTTTCCTACCATACCACCATTTATGCATGGGGGAATTGGCCCTTCTACTACAATTTTGACTATTCCTACCATTCGAGTGTATACTCATATTGTCAGAAGTCGGCCTTACCCACCCCCATTTACCAATGGGAACTACATTCTTGCTGGCGCCAGCACCATTGTTTGCTCTTCCCAGTCCAGTTCGGGTCCTAGTCTACCATTCATCGCTAGCCTCAACCTTCCTGATTTGGCACCGTTAACCAACGATCTCATTCGTCATAACCCACCATGGACTCCCATGCCTACCAAACTCCCATGATACATCACTAAGTTTGAAGGGAAGGTGGGAGAAGACCCTCAAATCCAAATCATGTCATTCCACTTATGGCATTCATTTAACAACATAGTGGATGATTCTATCCGATTGCGGTTATTCCAACGCACACTCACAAGTGTTGCAACCAAGTGGTATATCAAACTGCTTCATGCCACTTATCCAGAATTTTCCTCGTTAGCGTTGATGTTCCTCTAGTAATTCCATTTACCCATTTATTATGATGAAGGCAAGGACATCCTATTATCCTATAGAAGAAACAAAACTACCCATATCACAGATCATATCCATGAATGGCGTCGTGGTCGTAACTTGTGTAAGATCCAGTTATATGATAAAAATTTTCTAGACTGGTTTCTCAAAACCTTACTCCCCCCCATCGCCAAGGATGTTGCATTTGAACTCCCACAAACTGAGGAGGAAGCCATCCTCAAGGCACAACAATTTGATCTCATCTATGCCCAATCAGGTTATCTGTACACCATTATACCTGATGCTCCGTGATTGTTTATGTTCTATATATTGGAATTGATAACTCATCTCAAGGAACAACTTTAACGCAGTGACCAAAGGAGTTTTAAAGTTGAAAGAGATGAGAATAATGTTTGAATTTATTACAACAATACTTTTCTGGATCTAGCTTTGTTTTTTACTTCTTCTTATACAGTGATGATAAAAATATATGTGACAATATACCTTGAGAGAGAGAAACGATTAAATTAATTGGTCTTATTGGTTCTATCGGTAAAAGGGGTTGTTTCTCCACCTTTACGGTACATATTGGTCTTGTGGGTATGAGGATTACCTTACCATCTTGTTGTGACCCCTTTGGTTGACTTATGGCCCGTCATCTTCTACTTGGTCCTAGCAACCTTATTGTGTGTGGCACCTTGACCACCTTTGGTATGATGAATTAAACTTATTACTTTTATTATTTTATTGTTATGTGACCATATGACATTTGGTACCCTACTTTAAGTGTACTTAACTTTATTTTATGTTCTATTATGGTAATTACCCTAAAACCGTGAAATGCTAGACAATGTGAATGTAAAGGATCAAAATGACCATAAGAGCTTTAAATTGTGCCTATCAAGATCCCAATAGTTAGAAGGATAATTGACATAGTGAATTTATCCGAGTTGAAAGTGTGGATGGGTAAATTGAAGAGCCTATCACTCTATCAACCAATTAACACCAATCACATGGAAGGGGACACATACAAAATAAGTCTTAAGGCCCATAATGGAATACAAGGAAGAAAAAGGGTTTGAGGGTTTCATGCAAGAATCACTAGGATTGGTGTGGAATGTAAATGTGATGCTACTTATGGCATCTACCCGATGTAACATAGAGCATAGAAAGAGTATTAAGTTAATTCCTTCTAGGTGAATTGGATCCATAAAAGAATTAGCTACTAAGGGGCTTAGAGAACACAAAAATAGGTTAACTCATGACATGCACCTTGTAACCCTCAAATGTAAGGATAAACCATTAACACTCTAACTCTCTATCTCTCAAGGTATGTCTTTTGACAGCTTGTCCTTACAGTGACAAGAGCTGACTCAAAATGTCTAAGTATAAGGCAGATCCAAACTAGATCTAACTAGCGTTACTATTGTTCTTTAATTATTGTTCATTAGTTAAACTTCATTGTAATTTTGTTACTGTTATGTTCTGTACATTGGAATTGATAACTCATCTCAAGGACCAACTTTAATGCAGTGACCAGTGGAGTGTTAAAGTTGAAAGAGATGAAAAATATGTTTGAATTTATTGCAAAAGTACTTTTATGAATCTAGCTTTGTTTTTTACTTCTGCTTATGCAATAAAGTATAAAATTTTGATTTTTCTTATATCAAATCAGTGGCCATGGATACCATCAATGGGCCATATTTAGTAGTTGGATTCTTCATTGGAGATTGCAGAGTCATAAATTATTCTTTAGGTACTAGGTTCCACATTTGTCACCGAACCATCCCCCAATAGGTTACTTAAGACCCATAACTAGTGGCGAAATATGCCTAGAGACACCCACATTCCAACTTGGAGGTCAACGATACCTTCAAGATCTCATGTATGGTGGTATGGGGTGTTGTTAATTTAATTAGATGCCTAAAATATTACTATACATAATAATACTTGAGTTTCTTTTCCATACATCCCTATCCATACAATCCTCATGATCACAATGTTATCCCTATGTAGTGGATAAGGAAACATTGAAAGGTTCTAATTCTATGGACATGTCAATTCTTTTTTTCTACATTTTTCAATGTCCTAGAATAATCAAAATATCTAAAAAATCATGGAAAACAATAACCATAAACCTCACTATTGATTCAAGACACACTTCAAGTGAAATACATGGGTGAGATGTAATATTGAATGATGTTTCCCATGGTGTAGGCATAACCAAATAGGTATTTTTCAGATATTCCTCCTCGAGCGAGGGGAGTTTAGGAAGACTAGAGGAAAGTGAGACATCCGAAAGGTCTACAATAGTTATACCAAGTAGATGCAAAAATATCAGAAGAAAATTCCAAAAATGCATTCAAAATTTTCTCACTGAAGGGCGGTCATGTTCTTATCATGATGATACCATAGGAGACATCAAGGTTCCATTGAGGTACAAACATTTAGTGAAACAATGGGTACCCAAGGATCTTTCTCAACTAAACACATATTTTTGTGTGAATGAGAGGATATATCAAATTGCACCATCGTCATTACATGGTTTGGTGTCATATCCTAAATTTTGCATTGGGTCAAAATGGCCTAATCACATTTTCCATATTCATTAGAGTTTGTCAAATTGATGCTAAGGGTCAAATAATTGCCAAGGAGGAAAATTACTAGTTTCCTAGGTTGGGGGTGGAAGCTTTGGGATTTGGAATAAGGGGGAAAATGAATGATGTTTGAACATTAGAATAGCATAAATATTTAATAAAGGATCTAAATAAATAAATACAATATAAAATTGAAGTGGAAATGGAGAATGGAGACACATGGAGACTATGGGGCCCACACAAGCTAGAATTTATGTGCCACATGGCCTCCTCCTCTTGCGATTTCGAATCCATACGAAGCCTAAATGTTATTGGATGAGTTATAAGGATAATAAAATTGGCCAATGATACATCATAGGTCGAATTTGGAAGGAAATGTAACTTACATGGGAGAGGAAGAGTCATTTTGGAGCTAGTAAGACACTTGGACTAGATTCCCTAGCTCTATGACATCAATGATGAAGATGCTATGAAACCTGTGACACAAATCAGATTTGAAGGATGAAATATGACATATATAACATGTCAGGTTGAAATAGAGAATCCAATAGGGAACTTATGTGATTTGGGGAAGCTCAATGGGTTCCTACTCAAATTGAGGGAAGATGGAAGGCTAGGAAAAGGAGGACACATGGAAAATCTTGAGCCCACACCCAAATTCGAATTGGATTGAGTTTGTGGATGGATTGGTAACCTTATAAGGATAAGGAAATTTATAAAATACATGAATCAACCAAGATATTATCTTTTTCTCATTTGAGAAATTGTCATTTGTGAATTGTGAGAGCTAGTGGATGACTAGTTTTCTTGCCTTAACCAATTTCGAGGGCGAAAGATTCCCATCCAAGTTGGAATTTGGAGAGGACACTTAGGTATTTCATGGAGGTTTAATGTATTTTTATTTTCAAGTTTAATATATAAGGTAACTCGTGGTTCCTTCTATTGCAACACTTTCTCTCAACCATTTCCATTTTTTATGACATATTCTTGCTCATGGAGGGATTGCGCTTTGGGTGAGCTATTGATTTATTTGGGGGAGATTATAATGCCCCATTATTTTATGTTCTAATGTATATAATATGTATTTAAATTTTGGAAGACTCTCAGGTCGAAATACTGAAATATTTCATGTAAAAATGTTAATCAATGAAGAAATAGTGCCATTTCCCCACACTCTCATTTGATGGCGCACTTGTTGGAGTTATTATTGCGCCTTGATGAGGATGGTTGATTCCCAAGATTTTATTTATGATGTATGGATCTGTAATATCATATCCATATTCTCTGTAAGTAGAAATCAGAATAAATACATGTGCAAATGTCCACATTTCCTAGCTTCATTGTGACTAGTTTCCATGTGACGATTTTCCCTTTCAATGGAGATTGTGTATCTGATGTATATTGCGACTTGGTTAAATGTTATGTGTTGTTGGTGAGCTATTGAAAAAATTTCAATGAAATATATTCATATTTCTCTGTTTTGCACCATTATATGCACCATTTATGAGCCGAAGTTGAGCTTTTAAGTGTCATTTCCCTTAAACAAATATCACTGAAATTGTGCATTCGTATATGAAGATATAAAACTTAGTTGAAAAAATATTAAACACACAAAATTATAGTAAAAGAATTATATTTAAAGTACTCATACTCTTTTCTGAAATTTGGGAGGGTCAAATAGGAGTTGGAGAGCCATTTATTCCATTACCCTAAGGGGAATTGCATCATAATTTGCTAGTAAAGACTCCTACTTTGATCCGGATATAAAAAATAAGATTTCATAAGTAATTGGAGGGTCATAAATCATCCCTAAACATAATATTCAATTATTAATATCATTCATATACCTTCTGTGAATATTTGGGAGCATTTGGATCAAATTGGAGACCTAGACATCAAAACTAGTCAAGGGTCGAAATTGGGGAAAAAGTGAAAAATTGGTCATTTTAATAAAATTTTGAAAAAATGACATTACATTTGGGGTTGTTTTGCATGGAAGAAATATGTACATGATTGATAGAGTATTTTGGACCCTGTTAAAACTACAGATATTGGATGCAACATGTCCAATATATAAGAAGTATGCACAAATACAGGTTGTTTGCCAATTATTTACAATAAAAGACAGGGATCAAAATAAAGGAGTGATGATGTACATTGATGAAAGACCAAAATATACATGTAATATTGTGGGGTTTATAAACAATACACAACCATGTTCTACATTTAAGCAACCCAATTGCATATGTGAGGGGAATGACGGAAACTGTGTTTTTGCATGTTCCATTAAATCAATAGCCGCAAGGGAATAGTTGCTTATTAAATACAATTTGAATCGAATAGATACAAACGTGGTGACTATGGGAGTGGTACATCTAACAATTTACCCAAACTTTAATTAATGAATCTAATATATTATGTATTTTTTGGTATTCTATTGTTCTAATTTCGTTAAAATTTTCTATATTTAAGATGTAGGGTAGAGATCAAGGCATATCCCCACTAGCTGATTAGAGGAGTACACCATCCTTGAGGCAGCTGGCATACATCATTGTAATTGTACAAATATAATCAGAACAAATTTTTTATTTGTTATGTTTTTTCATGAGTATAATCGTTACATTTAGATAATGTTATTTATATTTTTGTTGGAGGGTATTGATCAAGAAATCTCCCTACCAGTAGATCAGACAATACCTTCCTCGAGGCAGCATGTATACCTCATTGTTATTTTACTACTATAAGATGTGCAATATGTTTTATTAATATTTATTTTCATCAGTATATTGGTTTCATTTATATAGTTAATTATGTATTTCTCATCACAATCTAGTGATCAAAGCATCTCCCTAACAGTTGATCAAAGGAGTAGACCATCCTCGAGGAAGCAGATCGTAATCCTCATTGTAAATTTACTACTATAATTTGTGAAGTATGTTTTATTATTGTTTCTTTTGATGACTATATTAGGTTCATTTCGATAATGAATAATGTATTTTTCATCACAGGCAAGTGATCGGGGAATCTCGTCGACAGTTGATCAGAGGAGTATACCATCCTCGAGGCAGCAGGTAATCCACATTGTAATTGCACAAATATCATTATATGAGCACTATGCTTTTTATTAACCTTTTTTAGTGAATACACTGGTTTAATTTCTATAATGTTTCATACAATTAATTGTTGCAGTGAAGTGATCAGGGAAATTCCCCAACCGTTGCTCAGATGAGTACATGCTCCGTGATTCTGTAGGTATACCTATTTCTAATTGCACAAATATAATATGACCAATATTTTTTTTTGTTATGTATTTTTCTTGTGTATATTGGTTTCATTATGATAATGTTTTCTACATTTTTGTTGCATGGTGATGATCAGGGCAAGGTCCTAGCTATGGATCAGACGATGCCATCCTCGAGGCAGCAGGTATACCTAATTGTAATTTTTGAAATCAAACGTGAGCAATATATTTTCCTATTATGTTGTTTTCCTTAGTATATCGCTTTCATTTTAGTAATGTTTTATATCTTTTTGTTACAGGATACTAATTCAGTGTTTGATCTAGCATCAGATAAATCAATAAATATTGATGTGAATGAGATCATGTGTGATGCTAACATTGGATCTTCACTAGACCCAATTAAAATGATAGATAAGACCTTAAAAAAATAATGAGGATATCCTTCATCTACTATTCATTCAGCCATAGACAAACGAGGATAGAGCAAATGATGATGTTTTGGTGAAGAGATCTAAGGCCTTGAAATTAAGTTGTAGGATTTTGAATTAGAAGATAAATTCATTTATGATTTTATAATTTGTACTTGTATATGATCATGAACTAACAATTGGTTTGTACTTACAAGATTTTTTGCATCCACCCACTAGTGGTGAGGGCGATGTTGGTACTAGTGATGCTCGTGGAGAGTTGTCACATGAGCATATGACACCACTGCATATCATGTGTGATTGTTGTTGACTAAACAGTTAATGACACATTTTGCGACACCCTTGAGGCTATATGTGAGTGCACCCGCTAGTGTTTGGCGCATGCCAGATGGTACCGAATAAGGAGTCGATGCAAAGATTAGTAATGATAATGCTCAAGCAACATTTCCTAGATCTTCCTGTGTCACTAGCACGAGTACACTACATAAAATATTTTTGGTGGACGAAAATATTTTTCCCATAAAGATAGAGGCGAACCCATGCATTTATGCATTTTTTAACTTATTGTTTATAATTTGATTGTAATATAATTAGAAAACACTATTTTTCAACTAAGGATGACATGATCGTTTGGCAGGAAATGATGTTTTTTATAAACATCTAAATGATCTATCATTGGAGATATTTGGGCCCATCATCCACACAAGTTGGGATAAATAAACAAAAAAATTAAAAGATGAGATCACTAATCGCTTGGTTGGCCTCTTTGGCAGTGAGACCTTCAATCAAGCAGCTATCCTAAAGAAGGTTGTCCAACATATGAATATTGTGAGGGACCAATTTAGGGTTCATCTAGAAATGAACACTAGGTATGAGTGCCCTCCAATGATTCTAGGAAGAGAGTGGAAATCCCTAGTGGAATATAGAAATGAGAAGGCTTTGAGAAAAGAAGGAAAGCTATCGCCAGGCACAGGAAGATATGCAATACTTTCAACAATTTAATTATAAACCTTATTATTATTAATTTTTTAGATCAAATTTGAAACATCTAACATATATCAACATTTTCATAAAATGTCAGACACATCAAAGGCCACAAAAGAAAGACAAGAAAAGTTGGACAACACAAGCTTGGTCCTGGTGGTTATTCAAATTTGGCGGCACAAATTGTAAGTATCAAAAAACCGATATTACATCCAAATAATAAATTTAAAATTGCATTTCATTTTATTGAAATGTAAAATGTAAATTCATGACATTATGCAAATATGCAACCCGTTCGATTCAATCAAGTGCTCACAGAGGAAGGCTTGAAGTTTGGCTTCCAACACGGCTTTGGAGTTGTTGTTGAACATTGAAAAACTTATCTAGGCAAACACAGTCTTCTGGTGATCCATATTGCACATAGGTATATAAAATCAATGAAGTTTATTTAACATTGATTACTTGTGGACTTTATTCGTTATAAATATTTGCAATAAAATATTGACTCAGTTCTGAGAAGCAAATCAACGATCCACCTAATGTTTGGGATGGAGAACAACCTATTGAAGGTCATGCTTCAAATCCCGGTAATGAATGAATTCATATGCTACAATTTAAAATATTTCTTTGCAAATGGTGAATATTAATTGTACTTTTTTCATTTTTCAACTGCAAAGAATGTAGAGGCTCCTACTATACAAGATGAGCATAGACAGGAACGCGAAGTACATGATGTAGCCATATCAGTTAAAAAACACCTCTGTAATATTTTTTGAAGGAAAAACTTGTCATTATAATAACATAAGATATCAATTTAACATTTTTACATTATTGCAGCAAATCTTGACCCCTTGCAGTAGCATCTACATCATGAGTACCCTACTAGGCAGACAATACGACAAGTTGTATATGCTACAAAAATTGAACAACAAGTTGCAGAAGATGAGTTGCTTGTAGATTTTGTAAAAATAAAAAAAAACCTAGAAAGAAGTGATTGAATAAACACTATCTATACTTATTTTTGATAATAAATAAAATCCACATTTTTGCATATAAATTTAATATTTTTTTCAAGTACATGTATTGGGTATGGGGAATTGAGAGTGATGTGAGGGGGGAGGGGCCATATGACATTACACATTCACGTGGTTGGACATGTTCGGTAGAGAATACTAATTATTCTCAAAATCAGGAGGATCTCAATGAGGTAGAATTCCCTCGAGTATCTTAGCTATTGACATCCATACATAGGAATAATTCCCAAAACTACCTTGACTAATTCCATGCAACCTATTCAAGATAACCATCTCTAACAAAAAATGGAAATTCTAGCTTCTACGTTTTTGTATAACCACGTCCAGTATTCATAATGATAGCCATTTAGTTTTAATAAGAACCCAAGATAATTTACACCTTTGTCCAAATCACAAAGGTTCTAGATGAACTCCTTACTCACTCTAATACCCTAATCCATTGGTTGATTGAGTTTAATGGATACAACCCTTTTTATTCTTTATTGGTTGATTATGTAGCTTCTCACAAACTCTTTACCTTCTTTCCTACTATTTCATCTAGCCCTGGGTCCAATTATGTCTGGAAATGTTTTTAACAATTTTGCAATGTTCTTTATAAGGAAAGTGTTGAGAAAATATTCTTATAGCTAAGTAGTTTCCTACATTATCAAAACATGGAGTCTCTATGGATATTTAAAAGAGTTTTCCATTTGGGAAATTGTCATCAATAACATTGTGATTTGTAATGTTTGTTAGAATATATAGGAAATTTGAAACAACATTATGTTTCCCTAGCTTGTCAAGTATTGTCAAATCAAATCCTTTTAGTGGTAATATCCATATAGTTATTCTTCCATTAATATCATTCTTGTTCATTAAATGTCTAATTGTTGCATGGCATGTATGAAATAAAGCTGAATATCTAGCATTGTAATGGATAAATTTGTTTATGTCATATGCAACAATAAGAAAGTATTTTTAGGTGATATTATAATTCAATGTTGTGCCAAATAATTCAATGTTGTGTTTTTTCATTGTTGATACACACTCATGCATGTTTGATACATAAGTATCAGTTTTCATAATATTTTATAACACATGGGTCTTCCTTATATGTATGTACACATTGATTCTCCTTGCATTTCAAGATGCGCATATACTTAAAAAAAATATTACAAGAACTTTACTCGTATTGAAAGAAATTTACACATGTCTTTAGCGCTAGAATAAATTGACAACAAGTTTCAATAATTAGTTGTATGTTTCTATCATTTAAAACAAGTTTTTTTTAAGTGGTATGTTTCTATCATTAATGGTTATTTTAAATATTCTCATCTTGTTGGTGTTGGATTTCAACATTAGGTCATGGTTACAATCCCTACAAATAAGGATAAGAAGCATAATTGGGAGGATTATGAGAAGGTTGTGGCTGATAATTTTGATGTTTAGGTAGAGACACCTATAGATACTATAGTTCACGAAGGATTGGATTACCTTAACTTGCAAGAAAAAATTCCTTGTCTTGATGCCAAGTCTATGGAAGTGTGAGTCATACTACTATGTGAAAATTTTGTTTCCTACTAGACATTTTTATTTAGACTTCTTGATTATTACTAACCTTCAGAGTTGTGAACCATATATGGAAATTCTAATTTTAATGTAAGAATGGCAATATATTTACTATTTGATAGGGTACCATGCCGTTGGAATTGTAAATCACTATAGTGTTGTTTGTATGTGCTCACAAATTGCTATATATGTCTAATGTTAAAGTTGTTTGGTGTTGCATTCAAGTTTCTAACTGTGGCAGGTCCATATGAAGAAGTTGTTCTGTCATTGTCTAATTTTGTTACAAATTGTTTGCTTCATATTTTTCTCCAAGGTCTTTTTAATTGATATTATGTAAGCGATATTTTTTGAATGCATAATTTTCTTTTTCCTTTCTGCGAATTGTCTATAGTAGAATAACTTTCCTTTAAGCTATATTTTATTGGCTATATCAATAAAGGATGATCCCAAGCTTCCTTCGAGGTCACTTCCAATATTCTTCCCTCCTTATTTCGAGGTCACTTCCAATAATATGACTGCAAATTAAAATGGATTCGTAGGTGGCATTTTGATGTAATAATTGATGCATACATCTAGTGTTTTAACATTATTTGTTAAATTTGTGGAACATATTTCTTTCATTTGATTGTTGCTTGTTAGTGCATTCAGTTGATTTGTGTTCATTTTCTCTATCAACTTCTTACCTATGATATGTTTTTTTCCAAGATTGAATGTCATTAGATATTTCCATGGCTATGATTTAATTTTTATTCATTAAACTTATAAATCAAAATGGCATTTTATATACTATTGCATCAACTTTGAATAATCAATTTTGTTGTTATTTGGGTTTTGAGTCAATTCTTGAGTTGTAGGTCTATGCCTACATCAGGATTTGTGCATTTGCATTTCCACCAGGTTATAATCCCTGCCACAATCACGTATACATTTCACTTGCATGAAACATTGAGAGGAATCTATAGGTTCTTTTATCATTTCTACCAGAAACTGTGAAATAATATAAATATGATAAACTTTTGACTTCTCTTTTTCTAGGAACTGAGCAAATATGGTTTAGAATCTAGTTGGGTGGTTCTATTCAATATTTTCAGAATAATCAATGTTGAGTGAAGTGATTCAAAAATATGTAGGAAGACGAGGAATTGACAAGCCAGGGTTTGTGAATAGGAAAGAGAATGATGGTACTAGGTTCACAGGTGAAAACAATGAAAATAAAAAGTAGGTGGTTCGTTTGGCATTGACCTGCCATATGATGAAATGGAAAAAGTGTGTACATGCTTCCCTCCCTAGCCTAGTGGTTATCCCCATATTGGGCATGCCAAATCTTCTCTTTTAAACCAATACTTCTTTCAGAGGTACACAGGGCGCTTGATAATATGCCTTGATGAAAAAAATCCTTCTAAAGAAAGCAATGAATTTTTGGAGAACATTATGAATTATCTACATACACAAGGTATCAAAGGAGAAGTACCATGCATGCCTATTTTCTATAAAGGAAAGAAATGCAAATACACACCCTTCTCAAAGGAAACATCCATACATATGCACTTTTCCTTCCTGAAAGGCATGTATGTATTGTCAAAAGGGAAAAAAATATAAATGTGCATTAAATGTATGAACCTGAGTGGGAGGTATGGGAATTGTACACCTACATAACCCCTAACTTCCTTAATCAACTCTTTAAACTACCTTCTATTGGTTTAAATGAGAGAAATTGGTTGGGGAATGGGAGGAGAGATTTAATTGAGCATCTTAATGATGGAGAATTTTAGAGAAGTTTGTGAGTATTTTTATCATCAAGTGCTTAAGGAACCCTAATTCCAATGTTTGTGAACAATTTGTTAAGGATTGAGAGTTGTCTCTTCAAAGAGCCTCCCATTATAGAATAACAAAGGATCATGTATCATATTACTATATGATAAGTGGTCTAAGGTGGATGAACCCAAAACTAGGTGATGAAGGTGTCTATAGCAAGACGATCAAGTAACCATATTCTTGTTTTTTTTCAATAGTAAATATGATGATATTTCTTCTCCCCTTACTCATAGATATAAGCATAAATATTGAATCATCTTGTACTTGAATGTTTGTTTGGGATAAGAATCATCTTTCTAGTTGGGTTATTAAGATCAACGTTTAGATATTTATTGTCATAATGATAAAATATCGAGGAAGGTTTTGTTTTATTTGTGTGTAGGTTATAACAAGATCACTTGAATTAGTGAATATTTAGATTGGATTAGCTTACAATGAACACTTACAAAAAAATTTAACTAGATACATGTTTCTTCCCCACTCATTATTGTAGGCAGTTACACTTATATAAATTTATGATATAGGGAAATTCACTATTGTCACCTTCCCTCTTTGTTAGTGGTTAACCTAAATCCACTAGGGATTGTTCCCGTTGACATATGATTCTTTTTGTTTGATGTAGGGTCATTGGGTCCCATGAAGTCCCTATTTTTCAAATGGTTTAAATGACACTTGAAGTTGTAATGGCATATCATCTATTTTTTTGGGTTTACCAATCCTTTAACATTCATCATAGTGGAAGACATATTGTTTAGTATCCTTGTTCAATGTAGGCCAATGGTATCATACTTGTAGAACTTTGTTGGCTGTTATATTTGTAGCATAATGGCATCCATAAGGATCATCATGAAATGCATGTAAAATATCAAGTACATCATATTGTCTACTTTATCTTTTGATCATCTGATTTGGTACAAGTTAGAATAGGTATCCCTTGATCCAACTATATGTGGAAATGTTTTTAATAATTTTTCAACATTCTTTATAAGGAAAGTGTTGAGAAAACATTCTTATAGCTAAGTAGTTTTCTACATTATCAAAACATGGAGTCTCTATGGATTTTTAAAAGAGGTTCCCATTTGGGAAATTGTCATCAATAGCATTGTGATTTGTGATGTTTGTTAGAATATATAGGAAATTCATAAAAACATTATATTTCCCTAGCTTGTCAATTATTGTCAAATAAAATCATTTTAGTAGTAATAGCCATCTAGTTATCCTTCCATTACTATCATTCTTGTTCATTAAATGTCTAATTGTTGCATGGAATGTATGAAATAAAACTGGATATCTCGTATTGTAATGGCTAATTTTTTTTATAGCATATGCAAGGATAAGAAAGTATTTTTATGTGATATTATAATTCAATGTTGTGCCAAATAATTAAATGTTGTAATGTTTCATCATTGATACACTCTCATGCATGTTTGATACATAAGTATCAATTTTCATGAGATTTTATCACACACGGGTCTGCCTTATATCTATGTAAACTTTGATTCTCCTTGCATTTCAAGATGGGTTCATTTTTTTTTAATTACAAGAACTTTAATCTTATTGCAAGAACCTTACACACGTCTTTAGGTGGTCTTTAGCATTAGAATAAATTGACAACAAGTTTCAATAATTAGTTGTATGTTTCCCTCATTGACAACAAGTTTTTTTAAGAGGTATGTTTCTATAATTGATGGTTATTTTTAAAGATGCTCATATTGTTGGTGATGGATTTCAACATCGGGTCATGGTTACAATCCCTACAAATAAGGCTAAGGAGCATAATTATGAGATTATGAGAAGGTTGTAGCTGATAATTTTGATGGTTAGGTAGAGACATCCATAGATGTTATAACTCATGAAGGATTGTATCACCTTAACATACAAGAAAAAGTTCCTTGTCTTGATGCTAGGTCTATGGAAGTGTGAGTCATACTGCTATGTGAAAATTTTGGTTCCTTCTAGTAATTTTTATTTAGACTTCTTGATTAACTAACCTTTGGATTTGTGAACCATATATGGAAATTCTAATTTTAATGTAAGAGTTACAATATATTTACTATTTGATAGGGTACCATGCCTTTGGAATTGTAAATCACTATAGTGTTGTTTGTATGTGCTCACAAATTGCTATATATGTCTAATGTTAAAGTTGTTTGGTGTTGCATTCAAGGTTCCAAATGTGGCATGTCCCTATGAAGAAGTTGTTCTCTCATTTCCTAATTTTGTTACAGATCGCTTGCTTCATATTTTTCTCCATGGTCTTGTTACTCAATATTATGTAGACGGTATATTTTGTATGCATAAATTTCTTTTCCTTTGGGGCGAATTGTCTATGGTAGAATAACTTTCCTTTAATCTAGATTTTATTGTCTATATCAATAAAGAATGATCCCAATCTTCCTTTGAGGTCACTACCAATGTTTGTTCCTCCTTGTTTCGAGGTCATGTCCAATAGTATGACTACAAATTAAAATGGATTCACATGTGCCATTTTGATGTAATACAATGATGCATACATATAGTTTTTGACATTATTTGTTAAATTTGTGGAACAAATTTCTTTCATTTGATTGTTGTTTGCTATCTGATTTATCATCTTGAGTCTCTATACACATGAATAGAATTTCAGTTTCCTCATCTTCACTTGATTCTTCATCTTCACTATCTTCCATGGTGTAAAGGATATTCTTATTTTCATTAACCTTCTTCTTGTTTCATGCTTTTCTCTTCTTGAACTTCTTAGAGGTTCCTTTATCATCAGTATCATCTATTTTAGGATAGGGACATTTTGAGGCAAAATGTCTAATTATTCCATAGTTAAATCACTTCAGGGGTAGCTTTTCTTTGTACTTTCTAATACCTCTTTCGAGTTTCTTGATGAAAATAGATTCTTCATCATCTGAGTGGTTCTTGGATAAGACTTCAGATTTATTTGATTCTTTTGTGGCTTTAAATCCTACCCCTTTTCTTGTTGGTTCATTATGTCTTGTTCTCATCTCATAGACAATAAAGATCCCATGTAGCTCATCCACTACTAGAAGTTCAATATCATCTCGATCTTCTATAGCATACCTTTGGGGTTATACCTTGTTGGTAGGGTTCTTAGTACTTTTTCAACTACTTCTTTCTCCTTTATTTCTCCTCCCATACCTTTTATAGCATTGACAATTTCATATACTCTTAGAAGATATTCTGCAATATTTTCTTCTTCTTTCATTTTTAGCCTTTCAAACTGCCCTTTATATGTTTGAAGTTTGATTTTTTTTACTTTGGAGGCTCCTTCATAAGCAATTTTTATTTTTTTGCAAGCATGTTTGGTTGTCTTACATTGCATGACTTTAACAAACACTGAATCTGCTAATCCTTTCAAAATTGCATTCAAATATTTTGCATTGTATTCATGTTCATCTAGTTCATCTCTATTTGTAGGTAGGTTGTTTGGTATTTTATACCATTTATCAACATAACTACAAATTTTGCATCCAAGAGACATTAGATGGTATCTCATACTTACACTCCAAAATGCATAATTATTTCTAGTAAACAATGGAGGTTTGTTAGTAGCTAACCTTTCTTGATGATCCATTGTAGTTTTAATTAGGTTCTTCCTTCCAGTGGTTTAGACTGTAGTGATGTATCTTGCTTTGATACCAATTGTTGGTTTATCTAATAATACTAAGGNGGGGGGGGGGGGGGGGGGGTGAATCAATATTGCCTTCTTTTCACTTTATTAAAATAATTAGTATAAGATAAACAATGAATCAAATAAGTTAGGGCACATAATTTTATTATGGAAACATCAAAGAGAAAACCACAAAATCAAACTCATTAATAAGATGATTTTTACAAAAAAAAATTCTGCTACTACATAAAGGATGTACCAACACCCTGTTTTGTGCCTACTCCAACAGACAAGGATGCACCAACACCCTGTATTTTTCTACCTACACCAATATATAAGGATGCTACAACACCCCTGTACTCCAACCACTACTGGAAGGAGGCTAAAACCTCCTTGTAGGCTTGCATCCTTCCCTAGCATGACCCTACCTCCCTAATTTGATCACTTTCTTCAATTATGTTACTGATTATTCTTCACTTCATTGGTCTTTGTCTTCTCTTGTTGTTACATTGATCTAGATTGCTGAGAGATCTTTCTTCTACCTTCGAACTTCTATTTTTTTACTTCTTTAAGCATGTCTTTAAACCATTGTGTCTTTTCATCGTTGTGTCCCTTCATTAAAACCTTTTCACCAATGCATCTCTTCATTATGGAAACATGCATTTTCATGAACTGGTGCAAAACAACCTGAAACCTTGTTTTGGAAGACCTATAATTTTGTCTTCAAACACATGGTCAAATGCACACATCAACAAGCTAAATCCTAATGGTATCATGTTATTTTTATCGATTTCCTACAAAATATGGCAGGAATTTTACTAGGGAAACTTAAACCGATTTTTCAATACTTAGTCAATCTTTTAGCAAATTTCCCAAAATAGTTTGAAACCTCATTTTGGAAGACCTGTAACTTTTTTGTCAAGCATGTTTTAGGGGAAATAAGACAATGGTCAGATGCAAACATAAAAAATATAAAACCTAATGGTCTCATATAATATTTATCAGTATCCAACAAAATATGGTGGGCATTTTACTGAGGCCACTTAGGCATATTTACCAGAATTGAAATAGTGCAAATCATGCTAGAAAGCACTTTTGGTAGACTAATAACTTCAACTTCAGAGACTGTCTTGACAAACAAAATATATGGTTAGATGCAAAAGACAAAAATCTAGATGTATATATCCTCATAATCATTTAATTAATCAAATACAAAAGATGTCATGTATTTTACAGAGGCCCCTTAGGCAGATTACGAATAGTTTATACTTAGTCAAATTTTCAGAGTTTCAGCAAGTTGCCATACTTTTATAGAATGGTGTCAAATTGTAACAATGACTTCATGAGAGTGATAGAAAAACATCATATGAATTTTCAACCTCATCACACATGCCACATGCCATGTCATCACTTCCTTTGTCATTAATGAACTCTAATTTTCCTATACTTAGTTAATTTTCAGATTCAACAAGAGTTTCAGCAAGTTGCCATATTTTTACAGAATGGTGTCCAATTGTAAAAATGACTTCATGGGAGCACTAGAACATCATCATATGACTTTGAAACCTCATCACACATGTCACATCATCATACATGTCATGTCATTTTCTTTGTCATTAATGAACTCCTTTGACATCAATGACAACCATACTCAACATGAACTTGCCTGTTGTTAGGATTTAGAGTGGGTTGGGTCGGCAGGGGTGGTCTTGGTACTGGAGGGTTAGGATTTTGAACTTGTGGTTGAGTAGCATTGGTTAGTGGAGAAGGAATATGAGTAGGTAATTGTTATTACTTCCTCCATATTGTGGAAGGAAAGTTCTATCCATATGCTGGTGGTATGGGTTGAGGGTTTTCCATTGATTTCGCATAGTTGATGTCCAATTAGGCGGAGGGTAAGGTCATTGGCCATATGGGTTTGGAAAATATGGTGGTGTGTAATAAGGTTGTTGATATGGTGGACCATATGTCTAGTAAGGTGGTTTTCCCTGAAAGTTTGAGTACCGTGGTTGATTATAAGGTTCCTAAAAGGGTCTTTGCAGTCCTGGTCTCCTAGGATTGATGTAGAAAATATATTCTACTATGGTTTTTTGTTCATATAGGTTGGAATTCAAGGAGACTAAGTAAGGATAATCATATATAGGGTGTCTATCAGAAAAAAAAATCACACAACATTAGACTTTTTTAGAACTAACTTGCATTAGGTTCAATGGGAACTCATTATTTTTATGTTTATTTTTATAATATGGGAAGAAAACAACCAAAGATCTATCTGATTATTCTTTCTTTAATTTATCTTGCACAGGATCCATTTGTAATGCCATAGAGTGTAAAATATATGATTTCACATTGTCTAGAAAATTCCTCAAATATGATTTGGTAATTGTGGAACTAGATGACCCAGTGGCAAGATGATTAGAGGGATCCCTTCCCCTAGGTTTCTTGTTTGTAGATAGAGTGTGATTCATGAAGATTTGTCTAATCTAATCATAGTCTTTTGGTCGATGTCTCCATTGGATAAGAGGTTTAAGGTTTCTAGGAGTTCTTCTCTTACCCTACGAAGAATTACAAGTTTAAGAGATTCCTCATCCAATGTATAGGGATGACCTCATTTATAGCTAAGCTAAAATAATTAATTGTAGTCTTCTAATGACTCATTTGGTCCTTCTACCATCCTAAATATCTTGTCCCTAGTTTCCCTAGATTTACAACAATCTTTGTATTTCTCAGTGAAATTATCTTTCATTTATAATCCCAGGTAGAAATACTATTGGGATCTACACTCATAAACCACCTTAGTGTAGAGTATTTTAAAGTAGAGGGGAATAACCTACGTTTCTGGGCATCCATGATGTAATCATAGGTTCTACACACCACTTCAATTTCAAACAAGAAGGTGGTTGGGTATTATGAATTTCTCCCATGAAAATTTGGTAATGCAGCAGGGCTAATGTTCTCCATCCTGGCTTCGTCAACAGGACCCCCTCTAATGGTAAAATAAAAAATGGGAAGTCGCTCTTTGTTGTTATCTGACATTTTTGGATTTGCGTTATTAAAAGACACATCATCTATTGATCCAAAGAGACCTAGTCTTCTTCTTCTTGGTAGCATATGTTGAGCAGATGTCGTGTCAAGAATCTCGGGATTCCCTTCCTTCTCTCTTCTATGATTGTTATTGAGATAAACCGACCAAACTCGTCCCTAGATCTAGGAATTCATTCCAAGGAAAAATGTGTTTGCTTTTTTTTAAAAATATGGATTTGTACAAGTTTTTCAGGTTTTTCTTGTGTTTGTTCTGAAAAAACTAACTATTCTGAAGAAAAAAAATGTAATTAATGAAAAATCCTGTTATAGCAGAGAGACTTACTTGGTATCATGTCTACTTCCTGCTTTCTCTTGTTCCAACTACATCCTTCTTAATGCAAAAGCTAATTGATATTGTCATCCTCCCTTGTGGTTTGGAACACCTCCCTGACAACAACGCCAAAAAGTGACGGGCCTAAAAAATCATCATTAATATTGTTTCCTATCGAGACAAGATATCAACAATAGTGATGTCTACAAATTTTTTATTTTAATTGTCAAACCTAGGGATTCATACAAACTTATGAGGGTTTTGTACAATTTATGCAATACAAAGAAAAACTGATGATGCTTAGTGATATAAAACTCAAATTCAATTCTATCTAAATCAATACTGATAAAAGGAAAAGACAATTCAATCTAAAAGCTAGGAGTTGCAAGAAACATGGATCTTCATTATGCAGTCAGACACATATCCTTTTCAAATGTTTTCAAAGACAGGTTTTAAGAAACTCTGCACCTGATTTTCAATGAGCCTCTTGAAATGATTCCTAATCTACACTACCATCAACAAACCAATCCCATACTGTTCATTTCCTAGTTCTGATAATAAGATCTCACGTGAAAAGAAATTAACTTCAAATTGCATAAACAATAAAAGAACATTAGCACTAAACTAGAATTGCGGAAAATAGTTCATTAAATATACTCTATTTGGAATATTGGAAATCTTCTACAAACTGTAGAAAATATATGCTATGCTCTATTCTATCAACATTCATACATAAAATATTAAATCTATATAGCACACAAATTCGTGTAGTCACCTCTGGATGGGCCCCGATCCAAGATGATACATGAATGGAAGATTACTCAATAACTTAGAGAAATATAAGTCTTCATTTACATTAAAAATAAATGTTTAACATTGCGACTTAGCGTCTTTATTCAAACTATAATAAAACCAATTTAATAACAAAAATTGGCACTATCCTCGCTAGTTGCTCCCTTTTGGTCTTAAATATAAAAAAGTATCTCTAATCTAATTGATAACAACTATTCTATGTAAAATATCTTAATGCATTTAACACGGAGTGTGTTGGTGTGATCCCTTGATATAAGTATAGCCTCTGTGTGCTCTTGCAGACTAGGGGATTAAGCCTCCATATGATAAATCTTTAAGTTGCGTGAAATATGCTACTTGTGTGCTCGTTGTTGAAGTTGAAGATGTTGGTCAAAATAGTGAGTGCTTTATTCATTAGTGATCAAGAGTTAACGCTGGGATCTTCATCTTCATTCAAAACTAGAAGTGTTGTAATAAAAAATGGTAGTGCTCTTTCATCATCTTCCTATATCTTCATATAATCTGGAACTTAGTAAAAAATGGCTATTCTTCTAGGTGTTGAGTCAACGATAATGTAATATGGAGCATGGTTCGTTCATACTCTGCTAGATCACGAGGTTATTAGTATCTTTGCAGCACATTAGTCATTAAAAAGGTAATAAATCAATAAAACAAATATTTCTAAATATACACATAATACAAACTAAGTGCCTTCCTTGTCTCAATCTATGTATATTATCTCCATAGTTGGGTTTCATAATGCTATGTTTTACCAAATCAGTGATGTCCTTTGCAACTAAAGGTAGTGTTGATGCAATTGTAACTTCGGAATGTATTCACTTGTATGTCTTATGTATTGTACCCCGATGTTCCTATCGAGAGAATCAGTAATGTGATCAAGTCATGTCATACCCCGATGTTCCTATATGGAGAATAAATCATGTAAACAAGTCATGTATAGTCATAGAGGGTAACCTTCCTTATTGATCAAGGGTTAAAGTCCCCACAGTTGTGGGGCACTAGGGTTATTAGACTCTCCTAGAGAAGTCGGTCCTGGTGAGTTAATGTTAAGTCAAAAACTAGTATAAATAGAGAGTGAGCCTCTCTATTTATCACACAATCACTCACACTCAGTTGTAGCGCATAATTGAGAGAGAGAAGAAGCCGGGACAAGAGAGAGAGAGAGACAATTGCTGCTGGGAGACCATCTTTGTATCTTTGGGTTTTACTTTTGGTGCTTATTCTATCTCTGAGGAAGTTGTGGGGTTTTATCCTTTATGGTTTCCCTGAGGAAAATATTTGTGTCCATTGCCTATTGTGATTTATTGTCGTGCTTTTTATTCTATCAGATAAGATCCTAAGATCATATAGCTTAAATGATAAAAATCTAACATGGTATCAAAGCTAACTTGAGAAGAAGACATTGTGCAGCCGCTGAAGCTAGTGCTTCCTATTTTTTGGATCTCTCTCCACAGATCATTAACAAAAGGAGGCTAGGATGACTCTCCTCTTTAGGGTTCATCTTTTTGTTGAAGCAGAATCTGATTCTGAGGATTTTCAGTTTTTGACCCGACACTACAGCAGGAAATTAGGGCTTTCCACAAAAGTGCAATTTTTGAGTGAGCCCAGGCTAGGATTGATCTCCTCCACAAAATCAAAGTTTAGAGATCAAAATCGAAGTTTTTGGTTGGGTAGAACTCCCGAAAAGTCAAACCCTAATCTGCTCCTGAACCGAAAAACCTGCTCCGTAGAAATCCAACTCCAGATTTAGTTTGGACATCTTAAACTGGTAAGATATAAATATTTTGTATTTCCATTTGAGGTTCTCCGTTAATATGTCTCATCATACCAAGCTTGATGAAAAGCTTAAGGGAGCTGACAACTTCTGAGCCTGGAAGTATAGGATCTCCCTGGTCCTGGAAGAAAATGAATTGGACTCCTACATAAGTGAAGAGGTTCCAGTTCCAAAGGTAGATGAGGCTAAGGCCTTACACAAAAATAAATTGGCCATGGCTAAGAGGATTATTGCTGATTCAATCAAGAATCACCTTATACCTCAGGTGTCCTCCCTAAAGACACCCAAAGATATGTTTGATTCCCTTACCAAGTTGTTTGAAGGGAAGAACATAAATCAGAAGATGACTATGAGAAATCAATTGAGGAATGTAAAGATCCAGAATGCATAGACTATACAATATTACTTTACTAGGGTCTCTTAGATCAAGGAATAACTTGAAGCAGTAGATGAAGATGTAGAGAATGCAGAGATTGTGATGACCTGCTTGAATGGTCTCCCCAAAGCATGGGACTCCTTCATTCAAGGGATCTGTGCCAGGAAGAAACTAATCAAGTTTAGCAGACTATGGGAAGAATGCTCACAAGAAGAAGATCGAATAGTAGCTCGAGAAGAAAATATGGGAAATGAAGATCAAGCTCTCACAGTACAATCCAAGAAGAGCAAAACAGACCATCACCAAGGTAAGCACTCTCATCGTAGAAGATATAACAAGAATCTACCTAAATTCATATGCTTTACATGTGATGAAAGAGGACACTATTTTAGAGATTGTCCTAGGAACAAAAATGGTTCTCACAAGAAGAAGGGAAACAAGAAAAGACATCATGCTAACGCTGTAGAGGATGATGAACCTCCCAAGAAGAGAATCAAGCAAGAAAGTGATGATTCTTCAAGTGATGAAGAATATGTTCTGATCTATGCCCTCACGAGAACTATCTCACATGGAAGCAATTATTGGATTATAGAAAATGGTGCTTCCAAACACATGACGGGATTTAAGGAATCCTTTGTAAGACTATTAGAACATGAATCACCCCACAAGGTGAAACTTGGGGATGACTACCAGTATCCAATAAAAGGTAGTGGTGAATCCTCCTACAAACTAGACTTTGGAAAGTCTATAAAGATGAGGATGTCCTATTTGTACCAGGACTAAAGAAGAACCTTCTCTCCATCTCTGTATTGGATGCAAAAGGCATGAGGGCTGCATTTATAGATGGCCAAGTCCTCATGTGGCTAAAAGGAAAGACTATTTACAATGCAGTAGTAATTGGAGAACAAGAGGGAGGACTATACAAATTGAAGGGCCAACCAGAACAAGCTTTGGTTCATGACTCAGTAGAACCAAATGAACTGTGGCATAGAAGGCTTGCACATGTGCACTACAGGGCACTACCACTTGCAAGCAAAGCTGTTGAAGGTCTTCTAGAAATGCAGACAAAACATGAAGGTGTATGCAAAGGTATTGCAAAAGAAAATAACACAAAGAAGACATTTCCAATTAGCGAGACCAAGGCAAAAGGAATCTTGGAAATCATCCACTCTGATGTATGCAGTCCAATGTCATCCAATTCTCTAAGCGGGTATGTATATTATGTTTCTTTCATTGATGATTTTCTAGGATGACATGGACATACTTCATGAAGAACAAGGATGAAGTATTCAACAAATTCAAAGAATTCAAAGCCTTGATTGAGAACCACATAGAGAAGAAGATCAAGATCTTTCGATCAAATAATGGCGGAGAATTCATATCAAATGAATTCAAAGAATTATGCGGAGATTCAGGGATTAAGAGGGAGTTGACCACTCCATATAATCCACAACAGAATGGGGTTGCAAAAAGAAAGAACAGAACAATCATGGAAGCAGCAAGGGCAATGCTTCATGATCAAGACCTTCCTATGCATCTATAGGCAGAAGCTTCTAGGACAGTTGTGTATGAATAGAACCATACTCCACATAGATTACTCGAGAACAAGACACCTGAAGAAGTCTTTTCTGGAAAGAAACTAGAATTTAGTCATCTCAGAATACTTGGCTATCTAGTGTACATACACATTCCAAAAGAAAAGAGGACAAAGTTAGATCCTTCAAGAAAGAAGGGTATATTTGTGGGATACTCTGAGAAATCGAAGGCTTACATAATATACTTCCCATGATTCAAGAAGATCGACATAAACATAGATGTAACATTTGACAAAGACTCAACTTACATCAAGTCCAGAAAAAAGACTTGTTGAAGACTCTAAAGAATCGGAAGTACCAAGAATCTGTAATACAACTATGAACGAAGCAACTCTAGAAGAAGATCGAGAAATAAAAGAACCTCAAGAACCAGTAGATCCAACTCAAGAGAAGAATCCTCACAAGAGGAAACTTGCATGGGTAGGAGAGCCTATCCAAGGTGCAGAAAGATATAGGGCTCTAGAAGAAATGAACAGAGAAAGAAAGAGAACTAGGTCATACTCCGGATATGTAGCCTTATTATGTGACATCATCGATAAAGAACCTTCCAAATATGAAGAAGCGACAGAGAAGAAAGAATGGAAGGATGCTATGATCGAGGAGTACCAGTCGATCATGAATAATGATGTTTGGGATGTTTTCCCAAGACCAAAGAGGAAGTCTATTGTGACTTCCAAGTGGATCTACAAGACCAAGCATGCTGCAGATGGTAGCATAGAGAAATATAAAGCAATATTTGTGGCTCGTGGTTTCTCCCAGAAAAAAGGAATAGATTATGAAGAGACTTTTGCACCTGTAGCTAGATACACTACCATTAGATCAGTACTTGCTCTGGCTGTAGTCATGAAATGGAAGGTACACTAGATGGATGTTAAGACTACCTTCTTAAATGGTGTAGTAGAAGAGGAAGTGTATGTGGAGCAGCCACTCGGTTTTGAGACACATGATAGGGAGACTCATGTGTGCAAATTGAAGAAAGCCCTGTATGGTTTGAAACAAGCACCCAGGACATGGTATGACATAATTGACAGCTTCCTGACTAGCTTGGGCTTTACCAAGAGTAAAGAAGATTCCAACCTTTACTACAAGGTTGAAGAAGGGAACCAAGTGATGCTCCTACTGTATGTAGATGACCTATTTTTAACAAGTGCAGATGGGTTGATTGCAGACACAAAGAGCAAGATGGCTGCTAAGTTTGAGATGAAGAACTTGGGTATGATGCACTACTTTCTAGGCATGGAGGTGTGGCAGAATGCAGATGGAATCTCCCTGGGACAAGGGAAGTATGTTGTAGAGATCCTGAAGAGGTTCGAGATGATGGACTTCAAGGACATGACCACACCTATGGCATCAAAACTAAAGCTATTGAGTGATGCTTCATCCGAGTCAGTTGATGCTACGATGTATCATCAGATAATTGGGTCCTTGATGTACTTGACAAATATGAGACCAAATATTTGCTTTGCTATGAACACATTGAGCCAGTTCCTGACAGATCCATGACATGTTCACTTGATTGCTGCAAATCATATTCTGAGGTACCTAAAGGGTACAGTTGATTATGGGCTCAAGTATTAGGCAAATCAGAAGATTAACCTGGAAGGTTATGTGGATTCAGATTGGGTAGGCAGTGCCATTGATAGGAAGAGCACTTCAGGGTGCTACTTCAATATGGGATCAGGTGTGATCTCGTGGTTTAGCAGGAAGCAATATTGTGTGGCACTAAGTACATCCTAAGCAGAGTATGTTGCAGCTTGTTCGACTAGCTGTGAGGCAGTGTGGCTTAGGAAGCTACTATTTGATTTGTTTGATCTCCAGTTGGATGCTACTTCCATATATTACGACAACCAGAGTTGTGTGAATTTGTTAGAGAACCCAATGTTCCATGACAATTCGAAGCATATCGAGATCAAATATCACTATATCATGGATATGGTGCAGAGAGGAGCAGTGAAGCTCCAGTATGTTGCGACAGATGAGCAGATAGCTGATGTGTTGACCAAACCATTAACTAGAGTGAAGTTTGAGTACTTCAGGGAGAAGTTTGGTGTTCTCTAGATCGAGGTTCCCTCCAAAGGGAAGTGATGAGTCCGTGAGCCTTTTTGACATGGTTGATGTGTTCATCCCATGGTCAGATATAAGTGCAGATCCATTCTGATGTGACTGTGGGATGTGTTCATCCCACATGATCAGATATAAGTGCAGAGCCTTTCTTACATGGTTGATGTGTTCATCCCATGGTAAGATATAAGTGCTGAGCCTTTCTTACATGGTTGATGCATTCATCCCATGGTAAGATATAAGTGCTGAGCCTTTCTAACATGGTTGATGTGTTCATCCCATGGTCAAATGAGAGTGACGAGCCTTTCTGACATGGTTGATGTGTTCATCCCATGGTCATATGTGAGTGTTGGGCCTTTCTGACATGGTTGATGTGTTCATCCCATGGTTAGATGTGAGTGCTGGGCGGGCCTTTCTAACATGGTCGTTGGATGTGTTCTTCCCATGGTCAGATATAAGTGTTGAAGAATATGAAGACCTACATGGAGGCTAGGCCTACAACCAGCATGAAAAAAAAGGGTTGGCTCTGTAGAACTTCCAGTGACAAGTAGAATTGAGAGATAGCACCATTTGTTCAAGATAGCAGAAGCAGTGATGATCCAGTGATGAAGACTTGTGCTGATGAAGTGTTTTGAGAGAATACCTTCCTAGTTAAAAAAAAGTGTTGATGTAATTGTAACTTCAAAATGTATTCACTTGTATGTCTTATGTATTATACCCCGATGTTCCTATCGGGAGAATCAGTAATGTAATCAAGTCATGTCATACCTCGATGTTCCTATCGGGAGAATCAATAATGTAAACAAGTCATGTAAAGTCATAGAGGGTAACCTTTCTTATTGATCAAGGGTTAAATTCCCCATAGTTGTGGGGCACTAGGGTTATTAGACTCTCCTAGAGAAGTCGGCCCTGGTGAGTTAATGTCAAGTCGAAAACTAGTATAAATAGAGAGTGAGCCTCTCTATTTATCACACAGTCAATCACACTTAGTTGTAGCGCATAAATTAGAGAGAGGAGAAGCTGGGAGAAGAGAGAGAGAGACAACTGTTGTTGGGAGATCATCTTTGTATCTTTGGGTTTTACTTTTGGTGCTTATTCTATCTCTAAGGAAGTTGCGGGGTTTTCTCCTTTATGGTTTCCTCGAGCAAAATCTTTGTGTCCATTGTCTATTGTGAGTGATTGTTGTTCTTGTTATTCTCTCAGATAAGATCCTAAGATCATATAGCTTAAATGATAAAAATCTAACAGGTAGGTGCCATCACATGGTAGGGACTATTTTAGTACTAAAACAAATTAATAAAAATTATAAAGTTATTTTTATTATTTTTATTATGAAGAACTGATGTTTGAATAAAAATAAGTACAAAGACATCGATCTTGATCCAAGAGTCCATCCATATCTCGTTGTACAATCTTATCTAGATAATAATTAAATGATCTTTCACTATTGACTTTATTAGAGGCTTTAGTTTATTGCCCAATTTTATCCATGTATTAATTTTGGTTTGAGTTAATTGTATTTGGGACCCCGATTTATCCACGACAGTTAAAGTTAAGCTTTGTGTTGTGGATGTGTTCATAGTTAATTTTCAGTGGCTCTGCCATAATCGACGTGGGACTGAGCACTTAATGCAACATGACGAAAGAAGATACATGTAACATGGCACTCACATTTAAACTTAATTTTAATTGTTTTAAAGTTTTATTGTGATTTAAATTTTGATAAATAATGCTGATGGAATGTGTTTTCCTTTGTTGCTACCTAATTCTCAATTCTCAACCATCTAAAATTTTGATGGGAAAAAATCAGAGCAACCCTTCAATTGTAAAGTTACAAAGTAATAGTAATTTCGTTACTAAAGGGCCACATGCAAAATTAATTTTTTTTACATGGAAAAGATTGTTCTACCCTTCCGTGAAGAGTAAAATAGGTCCTAAAGGTCATTGAAGGCTTCAAATTTGAAGGTTGGAACTAATCATTAAGGAGAATCTATTGTGTCAAAGTTATCCCAAAAACACCTTTAGTCTCATTCACATAGATGTTTCTTAATGGAGGCAAATTGACCCACAACGAAGGTAAGAATGTGACAAGAAGAAATTGAACTTTTATAAGGAGGAGGGAAATCTCTTGTTTTAATCATCCATACTAGAACAAATTCTAACAATCTTGTTTGTATAATGTTTCTATTTTCAAACCCTTTCTTGAAGTAAGTAATCGTATCTACATAAAGGACTCCTATTGGAGGTAAATAGATCCACAAGGGATAATCATGTGAAAAAAGAAATTAAACTTTAATAGGGAGGAGGATAACCTCTTGCTTTAATTATCACCCAAACTAGACCAAACTCCAACCAAGGATAATTTTAAGAACACCCCTGAAATCTATATGTATAATAAATGGGTGAATCTCCCTAATATATAGGAAAAATTGAAAGCTATTTTATCAATAATATAATATGTATATATAATTTTTTGGCTAATTTTTCATTCTATTATAGAATCTTGTAAAATATTGGTGAATGTTTCACTATACTATAATATATTGTTAAAACTGGCCCATATTTCACTGAATTATAAAATATTGTAAAAAATTGGCAAATATTTCATCAAATTACAAAATCTTGTAATGTCTTGGTGAATCTTTTGCTAGGAAGGCTCATCTTTTGATTTTGCAGATTACTAAGGTAGTGCAATAGAATATCATATACCATAGCTTGAATCTCTCAACTCCTAGATCCTCAAATGAACAAATGCATGAATGAGGAGAGGAGGGATTTATTTATACATTTTACAAGCAGTGTTGGGTCACTCACAACTTTAGGTGTTGGTGAAACACGACTACACTAACTAGCTTCAGGGAAAGTGGGGAATCCTTTTTTTTTATCCCGTCCCTTAATGGTCCAACGGACATGTGGGGACCCAAATCTTGATATACCAACAAACTGATATAATTGAACACTTTACACTGTGGAGTGATTATGGAACCTGTGGACCATCATTACAACATGTACTATTATCGAAACCCACAACCTTAATATAGCGTATGAATTCCCAATTAGCTTATTTTACAAATGTCTCATTTGTAAGCTAGCCTTTAAGAAAAAAATAACCTACTTATCTATTTATAGATATGAATGCTACTTTTTCCTTTCTTTTGTTGACAATCAAAATATGAATTATGTCATCTGATTTAGAATTTTTAGAGTTAGTTTGAAACTTGCAATTGTTATTAGAAATAAGAACATACACTACCAACAACAGAAAGTACATTAATGCATCATCATGCATATCATTATAACTAAACTGTTAAAGACTATTTTTTCTCAGATAAATTGAGGTGGTGTTTGTATCCATGTCCTTGAAATTTTTGAAAGCATGCAAAATGCACTAAAATTGTTTTATAACCCTCATTGAATGCAAAATACTAGATATCATAATTGCATAATGTCTGCATCTCACGTTAAACAAACTAAATCATATATTTATCATACATAACTAAATCCATTTCTGTATTATGATAGCCCTTACACATCAAAACAAATCACCAAAAAACATTTTACTTCTGAATGACCCTTACAAAAAACAATATATCGTAAAACACGTACCAAACCCAAGAGATTTAGGTCACAAATAAAATTGGTGAACTTTGAAATACGAATAAAAAAATATGATAGTCACAAACTTCTCAATACAAATAAAAGAATCTACTAGTACTCTTTGGAAAACTCTACAAGAAGACAACCAAAATAATGATCATTCCAATGTAGCCCTGCCATTATAATCAATGGGAATTCATTTATATTACAAGCATCCCAAACATCAATAATAACAGACATAAAATATGAACATATACACTCTGATTAATTCCTTAGATCCAATAATATTTTCATAGCAAGATCCTAATAAAAACACTTTCTAATACCCTAATAACACCGAATGATATCTAAGAATCAATAGTTCCCTAGAATTCAACACGCCTAAAAAAACATCCATGATAAAAGGTAAATTTACAATATAATAATCTATTGTAATTGTGGTTAATAAGCATAAAAAGTTTGATAAAATGCATACCATGTTAATTATCGGATGAAAAGTGTGATGTAAGTTTGTATTCTCTAATAAATTGCATGTGTGGCATGCCCCTTCAAGACTTGTGCTTTCGACAATGGAGATGCTATGCAAATATTAAAATGTCGAGAAAACTAAGAATGAAAAGTGGGATTGAATCAACTAGAACCTTCACCCTGCAAGCTCAATCCGACGTGGGTGAACCATGAATCATTGTAGCCTTTATATAGAAAAAAATAGCCCCTTATTTTCCCTCAAATACTGGAAATAAAGGGCTGAAAGAAGGTATCACATGAAATTAACTAAATATATAGGAAAATGCAACTATATGCCTAAATTACAAGGAAACTGGAGGGATAAATAAACCTTGGGAGTCTCTGTTACTAAAAATTGGGGGTGAAAAAGTGATTTCACTATATTTTCTCCAGAAATTAGGGGCGAAAGATAGATTGGAGGGAGATTTTGCTAGGATAAAATAGTCTTTTTCATTTTACTCATTAATATACAGGAGGCTATTCATTTTGGGTTTATTTTTTTTCTAATAAATATTGGGCGAATATATTTTAGCTAAAAAAACCCTTTGCATATAAGAAATAACCCACTAAATGTTTTCATGGGGGTTACAAAAATTTAGTGGGTTATAAGAAAATAGCCCACTAAATTTGCATGGATAAGGTGATGTCTTATCCATTTTTTCTAAAAAACCCTTTGCATATAAGAAAATAACCCACTAAATTTTTTGTAACCCCCACTAGCATGTTTGGTGAATTTACTTTATTTAATATAATTTTATTTGAAGTTTAAAAATGCATAAGATTAAGAGTATTATGTAAAATTTGGGAATAGGCTTGCGATTAGTGGTGGGGAGAGTGGATTTTCACACCTTAATGAAGGTTCAAGTCAAGGAAAATTTTAGGGGTGAAATTTATCCCATGGGCTATTTTTCGACCTTTTTTTCCCCAAAAAAATTGCCAATTTGTCTTTTTATTCAAACACGATTCTCCCAAATTCCATGGGATAATTTTGTTTTACTCTAAATATCGCCAAAATTATCCAAAACTATATAAAGTCCTTAGAAATTTGAATCTTTTTTTTAAATCGCCAAACATTTTATGGTTGAAAATTTAAGAATTTGTACGATTCACCAAGGTTTCTATACTTGAACTTCATTGATTTCATTTAATGTCTTGATTATGTTCTAATTCTATTTGCATGGGTTGTTCCTTGTCCCACTCCTTGTTATGTTGGAGGTGTGTAAATAGGCATATGATATCTTGATAACAAAAACATCCTCCAAAACTTTGTCATTGTAAATTGCTTTCCACTAATAGTTTTGAATCCATTCATTTCAAGAAGATAAACACTCGTTTTAGATAGGAATTTGCAAAATACCTTAAATAAAACTTCAAAATATCTCATATTGAAACCCTTGATTAGTGGTGGAGAGAGAGGAATTTCACACCTTGATTAAGGTTCAAGTTTCATTGATTTCATTTGATGCCTTGATTAGGTTCTAGTTCTATTTCCATGGGTTGTTCATATTCCTCCTCTCCCTTGTATTAAAACATATGGTGTGAGTTGTTCCACCTATAAACACATGGAGTGGGTTGTTCCTTGTCCCACTCCTTGTTATGCCAAAGGTGTGTCAACATGGATATGATATCCCTATAAAACATCATCCTCCAAAACTTTGTCACTGTAAATTGCTTTTAACTAATAGTTTTGAATCCATTCATTTCAAGAAGATAATCCCTCCTTTTAGGCAGGAGTTTAAAGTTACCTTATATAACTTCAAAGTATCTCATAATGAAACCCTTTATTATCTTATTTATGTAGTAGGGTAATCATTTTATTGAGGATAAACAATGTGGCACCTTGCATCATAGTGTCAACGGGGGTTCCAAACTTATGCAAACCACAATATCATATTTGAAGTTAAGATTTATGTTGAATTGAAGACCCAACACTAGTAGGGGATTATCCCCAAACTCACATATTTGTTCCCTTTGTGTAGAGTCCCTTTCATGTCTACATCAGTCGAAATGAATATCTAAAGCGTGGGATGCAAATGGATAATCTCTCAAAGTAATAATATTGTGTCAAAGTTGCAACCAAGGAGATTATGGTCCACAAAATTTTAATTTTTAATGAGTTATTTGTGTAAAAACAATTTGGGATGCTATCATTATCATTATGTAATCCTTCCAAGCCTTCAATGTCATAATTGAATAGTTATTATCTTTTTTTTTCAATTGAAAAAAACCACAGATCTTTATATATATAAAAAACCACATTCTTCAAAATGGCTTGTAGCCTTACAAAACACCATCAGCCTCATATAGGTAACTGTGTTCATTAGATATAAATATATCCAGTATATATGTAAAAATAATAATAATCCAAAAGAGTCTATTTTCATGTATATTATGTCAAAGTGTAGTGTACCAAAATAAGAAATTTGGCACACTAGCTACAAAGACTCAAAACTAGGCCAAAGAGGGTTAGGTTCAAGGGTGAAGGAAGTTTTGGGAACACTTGGGATGGTTACTGACATTTGTTTTGCAGGTTTATACCAGATTATGAAGTTTTATGAAGACTTCATAAATCTTGGGAATGATTTTGAAAGGTTTGGAGTGATTTTGGGAGATCAGGATAGCACATGGTAGCAATTTTGAAACATCTGTAAGGGGTACATAGGGAAGTATATTCTCTACAAAACAACTTGGGATGGATTTTATAGAGTCTCAATCTTTTTCAAAAACTCCTAGATTGTGAATTGGATCTCATGAGAGGAATATATTGCTATTTTACAGGGAGATAATCAAAATTGACTAGTGAATGAGCAAGGGTGTGGAAATTGGGGATGGATGGAATGGCTTTCGATAGGTAGGATAGAGGCTCTAAAATATGTGGTTTTAGATGATCTACATAAATATGTAGAGATGGGATTTTCAACATTCCTTCATGTTATACATTAGAGAAGAGGAGGATTTCCTAGCACATTGACCATTGGCACATTCAGGAGTGCGTCGTGCGTGGGTAGCATCCATTGGTAAACCAATAGCATGAAGGAAAATTTACAAGGAATTATGTGGAAAATACTATACTCATGGTGTTCAATGGGGTGCTACTAATAATCACAGGGATCAATGGAAGCAATTTTGGAGAGCAAGATTGGAGAATTGACAATTTTGGCTTAATAAGGAAGCTAGTTTCCAAGGGCTTCCAAATGGTGTACAACCTCAAAAATATTGTGCAAGGAGGGTATGTGCAGGACCAAATTCGAGTTGGATAAACTTAGATAACATTATATTGGAAAGGGGACACGTTTTGGTTAGTCAATTAATATTAATTCCCATATATGTCAGTATACATGCAGTATGGAGACAGTAAGCAAAAGAGAGACACAATAGGAACCAAAGGAGCTTTATTTTATTGATATCAATAGTATGGATCATGTACATCAGAATGGATGCTAAGAAAAGAAATGATAACATCATAGATAATATAGAGAGGAGAGAGAATATGATCTATGGGCACCAAATCATTTGCAGAACATATGGTCCACTGTAGAAGCCACAAATACACCTGCATAAAATTGAAAAAGAGAAGATGATTGAAAATGTCCGAGGAAATCAATCATATGGAGGTATCTTGATCATGAAATCTCAATATCACAAGAAGCAGTTGATATGACCACTGGAGAGATGTAGAAGACATGCAGAAACTGTGATCAAGTAGCTTAATCAAACCTAGCATCAACACTGGATCAATACAACACCATGAGAAGAGAAGGATGCTCAACTCCACTTCACTAATGCCTTGGATACTTAGATGAAGAAGGGGGCCATGACCCAATTTTTATTAAAGCCTAAGCATCACCCAAGACTTAGGAAGCTAAATATTTCCTCATAAAATCAATACATCAACAACCATACTTCTCCCTTGTGCTAATTCTCCTTTTATACTTGAGCAGTATCCAATACCATGTTCCAAAACCATAGTCAGCTACTAGTTCATCCCCTTTTGCCAATACTATGGACAAATACAAGTTTGGCTACATAACCACTAGTCACTAGTCATCTTAACCACTTTTCATTAATAATTTTGACTATGAGAGACTAAATCGAATTTCTTCAATAACATGGGCCAAAACAAGGGGTGGTCCAAAACCATTTACCCAAAACTTGTTGGACATTAGGTTCAGCGCTCCCTGTGAGTTTCGTGACATGGACTAATTGCCTCCCGAGATCCTATCTCTGGCAATTGTGGAATAGATTAACACCTGCGGGTTTTGGTCTAACGACAATCATGAGTCCAAAAAATGGTATCAGAGCAATAAGTCAAGGGTTCAAAACTCGCTCGGATTGCGTTGGGGGGGAGATTGTTGGAAATTGGGTTCAACACTCCCCGTGAGTTTTGTGACATGGACTAATCGCCTCCCAAGATCCTAACTTTGGTGATTGTGGCGTATATTAACACCCCTAGGTTTTGGTCTAACAACAATCGTGAGTCCAACAAAACCCATCTATTTGTTCATGTGACCCATAATTCGTTTTTTTCCTAGTGGAAAAATAATTATCTTACCACAAATTTACCAAGTTTGTCCACTTTTTTTATCATGTCCACATTTTTAACCAACTCTTCTTTGACCCATTTTTGCACAAATAATTATTATTTTGAATTTTTTATTTGTGCAAGGAATTATTAGCAAAATTAATCCCAATTAATCCTTATCTCTCCTAAGCAGTTAGAATTGGTATTTTTATTCCTTCAGGTGGCTTATATCCAAATAATATTTAATTTTTGGTCTTTAGATAATTTTCCTTAGGCAATATTGACTTTAGCCACCAATTAATTATTTTAATTATTTTTCCTTAGCCAAATTATCATGTGAACCTTAGCCACCAATTAATTATTTTAATTGAGGACATGAGAGTGCTACCCTACTAAATTTGTGTGTCCTCAAGAAACCATAAAATTAAGAGAGTACCATCACATCATCAATTCCTCCAACCTTAGTCACCACCTACACATAAACTCCATAAGTTCCAACACATGGGAAATCACAAGTGAACATAAAAGTGTGCCCACAACTGCATCTTTGAAGTTCCCCAACTATAGTTTGAGACAAATTCCAAAGCATAGCTCCATCTTCACCATAATCATACCATGCACGCATTTTGAAACTAAGTACATATACCAGGATCCCAAATGATCCACAAAAAACACAAAATGCAAGATACTTCCTCCAATGAACCATGCAAGGTAACCATAAGTACATCCAAATAAGTGTTCTCCATGTAGGAAACTAGAACATGATACAATGAAGATGAATCAGGTGAAGAAAGCTTAACCTGCTCCATTAAGCCAACATGCAAATAGGTGCTCCAAAGACAAGCAATGATAGGGTCCCATTGTATGGATTGCATTCTCATCAATGAGAATGCCATCCAACAAAACTCCTTAGGAAAAAGTATGCTTAGATCCCACTATCTCCACTATAATTATCCATGTGGCAGTGTCAAAGGTATAAACTTGACATTCCAAGGAATGTTGAGATCCCACTGTCTATAATGTATCCTCTCAAACATCATCAAATCTATGTAGAGGCTAGCATCATGAAGGGTACTATAAAGGATAACAAGAACATCATGAACAATGACTAGATTATGCAAATTGAATGGAAGTATGTCATCCTACAAGCTAGGCCAAAACATAGAGAGACTATCCATCATGAAATACGCATCCTCAAGGTAGGGTCGAATAAAAAAGAGGACATCCATCATGAAATACATCCCCAAAGGGTGAGTCCAAACCACATAAACTCTCTCCAAACTCATAGGAAAGTTCTTGCGTACCCAATGCACATAAGAATCAAAGATGAAATCAATAAATCTCAAGTGACAAGGGTGAAAATCCCATGTCCAACCACAATAAAGGTAGGTATCATCCAACAAATGCCCATGTTGCTCACAAGAAAATGATACATCAAAATTAATATCCAAGAATGCAAGTAATAAATGCAAGCGTGTGTCTCCTCATATAACAAGGGAATGGAAAGATACTCAAACCAAAATATCTAAGTGAACACAACCAATGGATCAACTCTCTACCACTGGTCAAAGGGTGAAAAGATCCACCATATGATCCACTCAATGAAGATAGGTGAAAATACAATGCAACTCTATACATGGAAACATAAAAGATAGGCATAGGATGTCGCATCTGTTGTTGGGAAGGGGATGGTGTAATCAAATCAACTGGAATGAATGTAGGATCATATTTCTCCTCCTCAAGAACCAACAAGAAGAAACCCTTCGCCCAATTCTCACCCTTAAAGGTGTAGGATTAGGAAGGATGAACCAACTCTCTACAACAACTATCCACCAAATATGCGGATGCATCAACTCCATCAAGGGCTGGTAAAACTCTAAGGATATCTTATGTCTCTTCAATGGAGAGAGGAATCACTCCATGAGAGAGCTTAGTTTCACTCTGGAAATGTCCATGTGCTTGGAAATCATCATATGCACCCCAAAACTCATCAAGAACAAACATGTCATCATGCACCTCTTGATCCACCATCTCAAGAGGATCCTCCATAGAACTCTTAATGCCATTAACCAAAGTAGAGTGTTTGACTAGAATGTAGGAGGGAGTAGGCGATCTTAGCAATTCTAGGTGAAGTTTCTCTATGTAATACACCCTGAATTAATGATTTATGATTAATTCTATTGGAAAAGTACTTTAATTATTATTTTATTATTTTTCACAGAAAAGTCAAGAATAAAACATTTTGTAATAAAACATTTTTATTTAATAAAATATGTCGAAGGGGGACAAAAGTGGATATAGTTGTTAAAGGGTGTTTGATGACCCATAAGAGGAAAAGACAAGTGGTAGAAACCATTGAGTGAGAACTCAAGATGCAGGAGGCATCATCCCCAAAAATCAGGTCGCAACTCCTAGTTGAGTGCTAAAGAGCAGGAGGCTCATAAATGACCAAGTCCTAGGAAAAATACTATATATTAGTATGTCCATGAGCAGCAAGAGGCTATCATAGGACGGGGATCGCATATGAGAATGCAAGAGATGAAGCATTGAAGTATTTTTCTCTCATGGTTCAACGAACATGATTGTGAGTTTAGGAGAAAGTAACTTGGCTGCTCTAGGAGTTGGTTGGGAAAAACAACTTGCCCACTTTTGTTTTCCCAACATTGGTACCATGTTCATATTTTATGTTTATATGTTTGTAGAATGTAGATCTGAAAAAGATTAATGTATAATCTAGTCTGTATTAGGTAGCTCAGTGATGCCATGCTTAAATGTTTAGAATTCTAATTCCTTTCGAAATTTGAACTCTGCACATAAATGGATTGGAATCATCTATTTCTAATTTGTATCGATTATTCGTACATTATTCCTTAGCCTGTACTTACTAAATTAAATGTAGACTGAATCTCTCATCATGCTAGAATGTATCTACTTTTATCAGATTTAAACCATAGTAAGGTTCCATAAAAACTTATAAGTATATACAGATAGAGTACCATCCAAATTCTTTACAAATAGAAGTATTAGGATATAATCAATGTTTATAGTATAGATCTGTATCACTTATAATATACGAATGGATTCCACTTAATAATATTAACATTATACAACTCATATAATTCCAAAACAAATCAAATCTTTAAACTGCAAAGAATACACTCATATGTTAAACTACACTACCGAGATTGTGGGATCGAATCTCTTTAAGGTAGTTAATTAACAGTTTGATGATAAATTAAAACATAGATTTAAAATAATGCAACTATGAAATCGTTCTAGTTTGGTGAAAACAAACATACGAATCGAAGATCCGATTTTATTAACATCCACTAGCATGCACATACTAGTAAATAAATAAATTAAATCACATATTGGATTGACTGATATGCTAGTTAGCACAACTACTATCACGGCAACAAAAGCTTAGTCACTGAAACCGGTATCGCTATCATCGATAGTCAAGTATTTAAAACAAAAAAATCTTAACTTCAGTTTAAGATATCATAGACCATATGGGTCGTGAAAAATAATTAAACAAACACCATAATTACAGGTTCGTAAGTCCACATTATGAACACCTATTTGATACAAAGACAAATCCTTGTTAAATAATTCAGTTATAATCATCGTGCACTCACAACTATTTAAAAAAAGGTGCAAGCTATAAAAAAATTGTAACCTTACTCACGGCCGTAAGACCATTGAGGATGGTTGTCGTGCTTCAAATAAGTATTGCATAGGCTTAATGCTAGAACAATTTTATTGACCAAAATTTAAATAAAAACAATGCTAGATAACCAACGCATTGCTTGGGAAAACCCTAAGGGTTGAATCTACAAAAACTATAAAACAATGTATTATTACTCACAGCCATAAGACCATCAACGATGGCATCCAGTTGGTTTGATACAAAAAAACATGCTTATATAAATACAGAGTTTACAAAAATGATATTGGATATTACACAGCTGAAGTCTACACTTCCTTCTATTTAAACAACACAAATATATATATGTTAAAGAGTGGCTGTAAGACCATCGTTGATGGCTTCCATAGAAAAATCGAAATACCAACGTTAAAAACAGTATGGGAATAAGACCTAGCAAGGGCACCCAAACCTTGTCAGGGTATAAACTAAACATTATATTACATTACAATGTCATGTTGATGGCTAAAGAACCGACACAAACCCAAGAAGGGTTATATAAAAAAAATTATGAATTTCAAACCCAAACACTTATCTTTTATTTTGAAGTGGCTACCAGTTGGAGCCCTCACGACCTCCTCCTAGAGTGACCTACAACCACGATATTGTTGGGTCAGTATGGGTCCTTTTCTAAAAATAAAAACTAGAGTTTAAACCAGGTTCGAGTGCAGACTTTACCCGAGCATTTGGAAACGCGGTCTTGGGAGTAGGTGACCCTGTCTCCTCCCTCTCCAATGCTGAAACCTGCAAATTGTCCATTTGTAGTCAGAACAACATCCCATATTAAATTTTAAAACCCAATAATGAACTTAAAGAGGATTTAAACCTTTACCTTGGCATTTGGAAACGAGGGCGAGGGGTCGGATCCTACGTATTAGCCTTATCCCTCTGCAACCTACATTCACTGAAAAACATATCAGTAAAATAAAAATGGAACTATCCACTAGAAACCCAATAAAATGCAGAGTGAAAGTGTCAAGTTGATGCTTACCTGTAGGAGCATATTGTTCACATGTTGGGGGTATTAGCAGGCTCGTTGGAGCTCCAGTATGGATGGAAAACCGTTGAGGAAGACGAGGGAATCCAGGTTACCTCAGAGAAAACCATAACAACGCCACTAACACAGTGGAAACATATTAAGAACAACACAGAGAAGAGCTCAACCCTCGATCAACCTCCAATAAAAAACAACACCAAATGAGAACTCAAGCAGAGTAAAAGATCATTTACAAACCCTAAAAAACCTTAAATATCTCACCATCCAGGTGTAAGGCAGAGATCTACTCTCATGTCGCCTCGTGGGCCTAGCTATGGTGCCAACTCGCAGCCAGGACAAGTTTTAAAGGTCAAACATAGTACCACTTTAATGCATGGCCAAATCATACAAATCCAAATCATTGCGAATCCAAACCATGGATATTATTTAAATGCCAATCGTATAACTTATGCTTGGGAACCTCGGAGCATAATAAATCTTATAACATAACATATCTTATAACATGACAAACCAACAATCACATCGAACACCACACCATATGAAACCACAATGAGTATATATATGTTATAACCATAACTCAAATGCTAGAACCTTCATGCAGGTGACAGAACTATGACATATAATTCCTTCGTGGTTTATGCCATGACCACACCCTTCACACTATAACCATAGCTAAGGTCACCAAATTAATTTAATCACCATGGTGCTAAGGCCATCACGATATTATTACAATCGGAAGCATATTACTATGCTTTAAAACATAAACTTACATTGTAAGTCTCGTATTGCTTCAAATATTTAATACACTATAATCATTGTAAAACCATAGGGTATGGTATTAACATCATAAACATTAAAGAAATAACGAAGGTGCATTGAGGCAAAAAACATGTAATATCATGCCAACAATAAGTATGAAAACCCTCTCCTTTTATTGATAATAAGAGGTCATCGTATGGAGAACCATGTGCTTTACAAACCCTAAGAGTCTCATGCTTAGGGGCAGGTCTTTACACACATACTATAAATTATGGTAAGGCCAAGGCCTTGAAAATATAATGCAATTGACGGGTTGCGATCAAGACCATGAACATTCTCCCATGCCTTAGGCTAGTTTATCCTATTATAAAGATAAAATAATTAAGAACACGTTTAAACAAGTACATTACCTGCGTAGACATGGCTGGATGTTCTGGAAGAAGATATCCCTCATAATCATCAGCAGAACCTGTCGTAACCAACATGACAAATATATTAAAAATGGAAAAAGTAAAACATAGAAATCTCCTAAGTGAGTATAAAAGTAATGCATGTAAAAAAAATATTATTTACAATTTTTAGGTGTGTTGCAACACTAGGCCTGAATCGGCTCAACACTAGAACTGTTAAAGAAAACATAAAACTAACATCTAATTTATTTTGGTTTAGTTCTCTTACAAATACAAAAAAAGAGAATGATAACTATATTTTGCAGGAAACATGGCAGATGCAGAGATGTTTGCAGAAGAAGAATGTCACCCTGAAAATTCTTTAAATCATGAAGAGGGAAATTTAAAAGATGGGGAAATTTGGGTAGACTTAAAAGGCAGTCAAGATAATAAATATGAACTAAAAAGAGCTGTCAAAGAGTTAAGGCCTGAATTAAGAAAAGTTAAAGAAGATAATGCACGAATTATAAAGGCTCAGGAAGAATTAAATGTTATTCTGTTAGCTAAGATACATAACAATGAGAAAAAAATAAGGAATCTGAACAAAAAATACCTAAAATTGCACCTTACAAACGTAAGGGCAGGAAGCTAGAATTTTCCAGGCATAAACTTGAAACTTCCAGTGAAGAGTCAGTTAAACATCAAAGAAAACAACAAGAGTCATGCAAAAGCAATGATGATAACAAAAGGAAAAATAAGTACAGACCCTATGAGGAAATCTACGGGGAGTTTAAGAAAATTAAACCACCAATGTTTAATGGGGAAATTGAGAAGGGCGAAGAGGTGGAATCCTGGTTGTCCGGAATGAAAAAGTACTTCAAAATATACAACTAATTTGATGAATTAAAGGATAAAATGGCCATTTATAATATGACTGGCAAGGAAAATATACGGTGGCAGGACATAAAGAAGGTTAAGGGGATAAAAGAGAGATATGTTACTTGGAAAATATTTAAAAATCTCTTTAAAAGAAAGTACTTATCATAACAATATTATGAAGAAAATGCCAAATAATTTTATGAACTAAGACTAGGATCCATGACTATGAAGGAACTCTACAATATGTTTCTAAGCCTGATTTGTTACGTTCCTTAGATAATTGATGAGAAACCTAAAATACAATGGTTTTTCAATTGTTTGCCTATCATGTTCAAAGAAAGGATTGAGCATGACAATCCGAAGACTCTAGAGGAAGCGTTGAAAAAGGAAAACTTATGTTACAACCAAAACAAAAATAAATGGAAAAATGTACCAACTTGGAAGAGTAAACGGCCAAATAATTTGATCCAAGAAAGAAGCAGAATAAGTTCCACAAAAACACAGGAAATAATTATAGCGGGTATCATGGTAATAACTACAAAATCTTTAAACCACAAAACTCTGCAGTAAAAGAACCTCATGCTGTCTTTAACAAAAACTGAGAACAAAAAGAACCCTTAAAATATTGGGACTGTGGAGGGCCACACTACTTTAAATAGTGCCTAGTAAGAACAATTTTTTTTAATGCTCATTCTATCCAAGAAGCAGTTACAGTTGGAGACATGCCAAGGAGCATGCCCAAAATTTGCGCTGCATTAGAAAACTGGCAAGCAGATCACCAAACTTCTATGGTGGAAATTGAATTTATGATAAACAATCAACCTATATCTACTTTAATTGATCTAGGTGCAAGCCTAAGTTATGTATCACCTAGAATAGTTCAATTATGTAAATTAGTACCGGAAAATTTTGATAAGTTATGGCTAGTACAATTAGCCACTGATACAAAATGTAAATTTACTAGGCTTGTCAAGAATTGTAAATTGATGATGAATGATTTCATTACGCATGTAATGTAAATATTCTGCCTTTAGGATCCTATGATTTGTTAACATGAATGGATTGGCTAGAAAAACATAAAGTGGTGTTAAACTGTTTCGACAAAACCTTTACATGTACTGACGAAAATGGAAACAATATAAAAGTAAAAGAGATCCCCAGGAAGGTTACAATCAGAGAAATATCTGCGTTACAAATGAAAAGATAAGTAAGAAAAGGATGTAAAGTATTTGTTGTCTATATAAGGAATGATAATGAAAATGACAATAAACTAAAACTAAAACTAAAAGACATACCAGTCCTTAACTTAGTTTGAAGACATCTTTCCGGAAGAAGACCCCAGACTTCCTACGAAAAGAGACATTGACTTCACGATCAATTTGATACCCAGAGCGGTACCAACATTGAAATATCCATACTGGATAAATATAATAGAACTAACAGAGCTGAAATCACAAGTACAAGAATTAATTGATAAAAAGTACATTCGACCTAGTGTCTCTCCCTGGGGAGCACCAGTCTTGCTTATGAAAAAGAAGGACATAATTTTAAGATTATCTATAGATTACCGATAGTTAAATAAAATGGCCATTAAGAATCAATACCCACTACCCCGAATAGACGATCTATTCGATCAATTCCGTGGAGCAACTATCTTTTCAAAGATAGACTTAATGTTTGGTTATCATCAAGTACAAATAAAAGATGATGATATCTTTAAAACGACATTCAGGACCCGCTATGGTCACTATGAGTTTGTAGTAATTCCTTTTGAGTTGACAAACACACCTGCTGCATTCATGTGTTTAATGAACAACATCCTAAGTAACTACCTATATAAGTTTGGGGTTTTCTTCATTGATGACATACTAATCTACTCTAAGAATTAACAAGAACGTAAAGAACATTTAAGGATAATTCTGCAAGTGATAAGAGAACAACAAATTTACGCAAAATTCAGTAAATGTGATTTCTTTAAAGATAAGATTCAATACCTCGGACATGTATTGTCCAAGGATGGAATCTTTGTCGATCTCGACAAAATAAAGGCCATCACTAAATGGACGGTTCCTAAGAACGTAACTGGCATCATATAATTTATGGGGATTACCAGATACTGCTGAAAGTTCATCGAAGGATTTTCTAAGATTTCCTAACCCATAACTTCATTATGGAATAAAGATAAAAAGTTCGAATGGATTGAAAAATGCATGAAAATATTTAACAAACTAAAACATCTATTAACAACCGCCGCTATCCTAAAGATTGCTGATCCATTCAAGGATATCATCGTATGTACCAATGCTTGCAAGGAAGGGATAAGCAGAGTTTTATTACAAGAAAACTATGTTGTGGCATACAAATATAGGAAATTAAAAGAACACGAGAAAATCTATGCGACACACGATTTAGAACTTGTTGCCCTAATTCATGCCTTAAAAATGTGGCGACATTACATAATTTGGAGAAAATTTACAGTTATGTCTGATAACATAAACCTTAAATATTTATTTGATCAACAAAATTTGAATGCAACACAAGCAAGATGGATGTCTTTTCTAAGAGAATATGATTTCAAAATCAAACATAAAAAGGAAAATAAAATAAAGTGGCAGACGCTCTAAGTCGTCATGCGAATTTACTATTTGCAATCAACAACTATGAATATGATCTGGAAAATCAGATTCTAAGCGCTGAAAATTTTGATACGGAATGTCATATTTTAAAAGAAAAGTCTGCTAAAAATGAACAAAACCAAGTAAAGACATATTTCAGCCTAAATACACAAGGATTGTTCCTGCATAAAAATAGGTTATACATACCAAACATAACAGAAATTAAACTTACAACTATGAATGAACTTCATAAACAACCGTATTCAGGGTATCATGAATACTAGAAAATGATCACTATGATCAGAAAGTATTTCTTCTAGCCAAACATGAAGAAAGAAGTGGCATAATACTTAGTTCACTATCTTCAATGTCAGCAAGTTGAGGAAGAACATCAACATCCAACAGGATTGTTGCAGCCACTACCCATTCTGGAATGGAAGTGGGAAACAATTAGTATGGATTTTATAACAAGCCTACCAAAGAATTTCTGACAACATGATTCAATCATGGTCGTAGTCGTCAAATTAAGGAAGGATGCTCATTTTATTCATGTTAAATATACCTATAAAGTTGTAAACATTGTAGATATTTTCATGAAAGAGATATTCAGGTTATATGGTGTACTAAAGGTAATAGTCTCAGATAGAGACACAAAATTTACAGGTAACTTTTGGAAATCCTTTTTTAAAGGGTTGGAAACATAGTTAAATTTCAGTACTGCATATCATCACCAAACGGATGGGCAGACTGAAAGGGTAAATCAAGTCTTAGAGGACATGCTAAGGATGTATGTCATGGACAAACTAGGTAAGTGGGAAGACTACCTACACTTAGTAGAATTTGCACATAATAATCATTTTCAAGTTTTTGCAGGTATGAGTCCTTTTGAAATATTATATGGATGCAAGTGTAATAATCCAATTTCATGGAGCAGTCTAGTTGATGGATTAATGTTAGGACTTGATTTATTAAAAGATATGGAACTAACAGTCGCAACAGGTACAAAAAACTTGAAGGCTTCCCGAGACATGCATAAAAGTTATGTTGATTTAAAAAGAACTCCGAGAGAGTTCCACGTGGGTGATCATGTGTATATAAAGGTAAAGCCCAAGAAAATTTCCTTGAGACTGGGAAAGTATTCAAAATTGGCACCTAGGTATTGCGGGCCATTTGAAATTTTAGCTAAAGTAGGGTCGGTTGCGTACTAGTTAGCCCTACCACCCAATATTAAAGTACATAATGTGTTTCACGTTTCTATTTTAAAAAGATATGTTCATGATGTTTCTCATGTGATTGATTGGAATGTAATCCAGGTGGAACCCGAATGAGAGTTCCAGGTGGGGCCGGAGCACGTTCTCGACAGGAGAGAAATTTTACTCCGGAACTGTACCATCGGACAAGTCAAGTTGCAATGGAAGCACCTTAGCCCGAAAGAAGCTACTGGGGGGATGGAAAGCAATATGCAGGAGGCATATCCAGACTTATTCCAAGAGGTTGAAATGGAAGAATAAAAATAGAAATATTATAACACCGAGGACAGTGTTATCCTTTAAGGGGAGGTGTATGTAATACCCCCTGAATTAATAATTTATTATAAATTCTGCTGGAAAATTACTTTAATTATTATTTTTATTATTTTATTATTTTTGACAGAAAAGTCAAGAATAAAACATTTTTATTTAATAAAATATGTTGAAGGGGGACAAAAGTGGATATAGTTGTTAAAGAGTGTTTGTTGACCCACAAGAGGAAAATAAATGTGGCAGAAGCCACTGAGTGAGAACTCAATATGCAGGAGGTATCATCCCCAAAAATTAGGTCACAACTCCTAGTTGAGTGCTAAAGAGAAGGAGGCTCATAAATGACAAAGTCCTAGGCAAAATACTATATATTAGTATGCCCATGAGCAATAGGAGGCTAGTATTGGACAGGGACCGAATATGAGAATGCAAGAGATGGTGCATTAAAGGATTTTTCTCTTGTGGTTCAATGAACAAGCTTGGGGGTTCTGGAGGAAGTAATTTGGATGCTCTGGGAGTTGGTTGGGAGGAACAAATTCTCCACTTTTGTTTTCCCAGTGTTGGTGCCAGGTTCATATTTTATGTTTATATGTTTGTAGAATGTAGGTATGAAGAATATTAATGTATAATCTAGTATGTATCAAGTACCTTAGTGATATCATGCTTAAATGTTTAGACTTCTGATTCCTTTCGAAATTTGAACTCTGCACATAAATGGATTGGAATCGTCTATTTCTAGTTTGTATCGATTATTCCTGAATTCTTCCTTAGTCTGTATTTAATAAATTAAATGTAGACTGAATCTCTAATTATGCTAGAATGTATATAGTTTTATCATATTTAAACCACAATAAGGTTTCGTAAAAAATTATAAGTATATACAAATAGAGTACCACTCAAATTCTATACAAATAGAAGTATTAGGATATAATTCTTGTTTATAGTATAGATCTGTATTACTTAGTATATACGAATGGATTCCACTTAATAATATTAACATTATACAACTCATAGAATTCCAAAACAAATCGAATGTTTAAACTGCTAAGAATACACTCATATGTTAAACTACACTACCGAGAACATGGGATCGAATCTCTTTAAGGTAGTTAATTAACAGTCTGATGATAAATTAAAACATAGATTTATAATAATGCAACTATGAAATCGTTCTAGTTTGTTGAAAACAAACATACGGATCGAAGATACTATTTGATTAACATCCACTAGCATGCGCAGGATAGTAAAGAAATAAATTAAATCACATCTTGGACTGACTGATATGCTAGTTAGCACAACTACTATCACGGCAAAGAAAGCTCAGTCATGAAACCGGTATCACTATCATCAATAGCCAAGTATTTAAAACATAAAAATCTTAACTTCAGTTTAAGATATCACAGACCCTATGGGTCATGACAAACAATTAAATAAACACCGTAATTACAGGGTCGTAAGTCCACATCGTTGCCACCTATTTGATATAGAGGAAAAGCCTTGGTAAAGCATTCAATTATAACCATCGTCCACTCACAACTATTTAAACAAATGTGCAAGATATAAAACAAATGTAACCCTACTCACGGCCGTAAGACCATCGAGGATGGCTGCTGTGCTTCAAACAAATATTGCACAGGCTTAATGCTAGAACATTTTTATTAACCAAACTCTATATAAAATCACTGCTAGATAACCAACGCATTGCTTGGAAAAACCCTGAGGGTTGAATCTACAAAAATATAAAACAATGTAGTATTACTCACGGCCGTAAGACCATCAATGATGGCAGCTGGTTGGTTTAATACAAAACAACATTCTTATATAAATACATAGTTTACAAAAACGATAATGGATAATAAACAACCGAAGTACGACACTTCCTTCTATTTAAACAACACACACACACACACACACACAGATATATTAAAGAGTGCCTGTAAAACCATCGTTGATGGCTTCCACAATAAAATTGAAATACCAACGTTAAAAACATTATGGGAATAAGACCCGACAAGGGCACCCAAACCCTGCTAGGGTATAAACTAAACATTATATTACATTACAGTGTCGTGTGGATGGATAAAGAATTGACACAAACCCAAGAAGGGTTATATTAAAACATTTGTGAATTTCAAACCCAAACACTTATCTTTTAATTTGAAGTGGCTGCCAGTTGGAGCCCTCACGACCTCTGCCCAGAGTGACCTATAACCACGATAGGTTTGTGCCAGTATGGGTCCTTTTCTAAAAAGAAAAACCTGAGTTTAAACTAGGTTCAAGTGCAGAATTTACCTGGGCATTTGGAAACATGGGCCTGGGAGGAGGTGACCCTGTCGCCTCCCTCTCCAATGCTGAAACCTACAAATTGTTCATTTATAACCAAAACACCATCACATTGTAAATTTTAAAACCCGATAATGAACTTAAAGATGATTTAAAACTTTACCTTGGCATTTGGCAATGAGGGCTAGGGGTCAACTCCTCCATAGTACCCGTATCCCTTCGCAGCCTACATTCACCAAAAAACATACAAGTAAAAGAAAACAGGAACTATCCACTACAAACCTAGTAAAATTCAAAGTCAAAATGTCAAGTTGATGCTTACCTATTGGAACATATTGTTTACATGTTGGGGGTATTGGCAGGCTCGTTGGAGCTCCAGCATGGATGGAAAATCGTCGAGGAAGACTGTGGAATCCATGTTACCTTAGAGAGAACCAAAAAAATGCCATCAACATAGTGGAAACAAAGTAATAACAACACAGAGCAGAGCTCGGCCCTCGACCGACCTCCGACAAGAAACAACAACAAATGAGAACTCATATAGAGTAAAAGCTCATTTACAAACCATACAAAACCTTAAATATCTCACCATCTCGGTGTAAGGCAAAGATATACTCTCGTGTCACCTCGTGGGTCTGGCTACGCTGCCAACTCGTAGCCAGGACAAGTTTTAAAGTTCAAACAAAGTACCACTTTAATGCATGGACAAATCATTACAAAGACAAATCATTGCGAATCCAAACCGTGGATATTATTTAAATACCAATTGTATAACTTATATTGTGGAACCTTGGAGCATAACAAATATTATAACATAACAAACCTTATAACATTACAAACCAACATTCGCATCGAACACCACACCATGTGAAACCACAATGAGTATATATATGTTATAACCATAACTCAAATGCTAGAACCTTCATGGTGATAGGACTATGACATATAATTCCTTCATGGTTTATGCCATGTCCACACCCTTCGCACTATAACCATAGCTAAGGTCACCAAATTACTTTAATCACCATTGTGCTAAGGCCATCAAGATATTATTACAACCAGAAGCATATTACTATGCTGTAAAACATAAAATTACATTGTAAGCCTAGTATTGCTTCAAATATTTAATACGTTATAATCAATGTAAAACCACAGGGTATGGTATTAACATCATAAACATTAAATAAATAAATAAGGTGCATTGAGGCCAAAAACATGTAGTGTCATGCCAACAATAAGTATGAAAACCCTCACCTTTTATTAATAATAAGAGGTCATTGTATGGAGAACCATACACTTTACAAACCCTAAGTATATCATACTTAGGTGAAGGTCTTTGCACACATAGTATAAACTATGGTAAGGCCGAGGCCTTGGAAATATAATGCTATTGACGGGCTGGGGTCAAGACCATGAACAGTGTCCCATGCCTTAAGCTAGTTCAAATTATTATAAAGATAAAATAAATAAGAACAAGTATACACAAGTACATCACCTACATAGACATGGATCAAGGTTCCGGAAGGAGCAATCCATCGTAATCATCAGTAAAACCCATCGTAACCAACATGACAAATATATTAAAAATAACAAAAGTAAAACAAAGAAATCTACTAAGTGAGTATAAAAGTAATGCATGTAAAAAAAATATTTACGATTTTTAGGTGTGTTACACTCTATTGGCATTTGAGATTCTAAGAGGGGACTTTGAGTGCTTCTCAAAGAATCTTGGGTGGCCATCTACTCATCATTGAGATTACAAATCTCATCTTCATTCGTCAAGGATGCTCTATGCAATACCTAAACAATATCAATCAAATCATCTCTATCAAGAAACAAGTGTAAGAAGCTACCTTTGATTCTAATAATTTCATTCTGAATATTCTCCATGGCTTCAAGAGAAGATTGATCTTCTAATGAAGCATCTCTCCAACAATGATGTGACACTGATGCATGTGTGTTGTGAAGAAGGTGTAAGGCCTCCTTAATATTCTATTTGCTCATTCTACTTGTCCTCACAAAACAAGAAGGTTAAGAAAGAACCTCCTCCTCATAAATTAGTGGGTAAACCTTATGAAGATCATGTGGTGAATGTGATATCAATCTTGGGACCTCCGCTTCTACTACAAAGACTTCATATTCTTCAGGATCGTGGGAACTTGTACTTACAACAGTCTCATAAAGTGGAATTTGCAACCAAGTCCCAAATATAGCATAAAAAGAGCAGAAATAGACAATAATAGAGTAATCCACTCCTAAAAAATGAATAGCAGAGATAAATATCAATCCTCTTTGAGGGAGGAACCTCCTTACACAATGTATTGAGTACACAAGACAAGATAAGATACTATTATAACTAAAATGATAATATCTCCTTCCTATATATAGGAGATAAAGGTGTACAATAACAACTAATAAACCCAAGACTACATAAATAATATGTAATGCACCACAATATATGGAGTAATGTGCCACACTATATGGTGTAATGTGTCATCATTAAGGGCTTAACATGCCCCTTCCCTTCAAAAAGTGTTGTCCTCAACGCTGAAGTAGTTCTGGATGCTGCTGTATAAAGGACTCATCTTCCCATGTTGAATATTTTGTGTGTAAGTTCTTCCATTTAATGAGATACTTTGAAATTGATCGATTTCGAAGCTTTCTAGTTCGTATTTTAGTAATTTATTCAGGCTCCAAGATGATTTTTCCTTCCTCATCAAGTTTTGGTAACATCGTTTGAATTGGTACCTTGTCACCAATTACCTTCTTTAAACAAGAAACATGGAAAACTGGATGGACTCGTGAAGATGCAGGTAGTTCCAATTTGTAGGCCATACTACCAATATTTTGTAACATCTTGTAGGGACCGTAGTATTTTGGTGATAATTTATTATCCTTCTTAGTTTTCTTCAGGGACATCTGTTTGTATGGTTGTAGTCTTAAAAACACCCAATCCCCAACATTAAAGCTCTGTTCACTACGGTGTTGATCTGCTTGCTCTTTCATTCAATTTTGTGCTAGATTTAGGTTGTCCTTTAAGAGTTGAAGAACTTGTTGTTGATGCTCCATGTGGTATTCCACTTCTTGAACCTTAGAGTCTCTTAGTGAATATGTAATGGATGGTGGATGGTATCCATACAGTGCCATAAATGGGGTCATTTTTGATGATGTATGGAAGGAAGTATTATACGACCATTCTGCCAAGGGTAACCACTTGACCCATTCTATTTGTTTATTCGATGCAAAACATCGAAGATGCCTTTTGAAACATTTGTTTACTATCTTTGTTTGTCCATCAGATTGAGGGTGATAAGATGAGCTAAGAGCTAGTTGAGTACCCAAACAAGAAAATAATTCAGTCCAAAAATTTCCAGTGAAAATGGGATCCCTATCACTTACTATAATATTTGGAGTACCATGTATTTTTTGTATTGTCTCCATAAAAGAATTTGTGATCGTGCTTGCTTTGAAGGGGTGAGATAGTGCACATAAGTGTGCATATTTAGTAAGTTTATCAACAACCACCATGATGACACTCTTTCCTTCAGACTTTGGTAAACTTGTGATAAAATCCATCGAGACCTCTGTCCACCTTTGGATTGGAATGGAAAGTGGTTATAGGAGACCAGAGGTATTAAATGTTTTCAATTTATTTTGTTGGCAAGCCAAACATTCTTTTGCTTGAGCTGGGAACTCTTACCAAGATATAAGTGATCCTTGTACCATAGCAAGTCATCTTTCCACCTAAATGTATTAGAGGCACTGGGATCCTACTACAGCTTTTGAATAAATGTCCATATTTTTTCGTCATTTTTCCATTCGCCCATTGCTTTGGCCATCCAATCTGGTTGGATGATCAAAATAGAATAGAGTAATGCTTCAACATCCTCATATTTCTTGGAGAGTGCATCCGCGACAACATTTTGCTTCCCCTTTTTGTAGATGATTTCAAAGTCATATCCCAACATCTTTGTTACCCATTTTTGTTGCTCTTCTGAAGATAGCCTTTGTTACAAGAAGTATTTAAGGCTATCATTATCAGTTTTAACCTTGAAATGTATCCCTATAATTAAGGTAGCATGCCATTGCTTCAAGGCATGTAGTATTGCCAACATTTCCTTCTCATAAATGGGATTTTTTAAGTTCTCTCCTTTGATTGGATGACTTGTGAAGGCAATAGGGTGTCCTTCTTGCATTAGTAGAACTCCAATTCCATTTCTTGAAGCATCATATTCCACAATAAAGGTTTTTGTGAAGTCCAGTGTCGCCAAAACATGAGCTTTACACCTGGCTTCTTTGAGTTGTTGAAAGGATTGAGTTGCCTATGGAGTCCAAGAAACTGCATCTTTCTTCAGTGACGATGTTAGAGGAGCTTCTATTATTCCATAGTTCTGAACAAACTTGCGGTAGTATCCTGTTAGACCTAAGAATCCTCGAATATTCTTCAGGGTTTTGGGAATCAGCCAGTCCATCATGGATTTAATTTTTTTAGGGTCTACCTTGACTCCTTCATGAGATACAATATGACCCAAATACTCTACCTCCTTTATCCCAAAGAGACATTTTGAGGGTTTTGCATACAGTTCTTTCTCCTTTAGTAGTTGTAGTACCCTGTCAACATGTTGAACATGTTCTTCCCAAGACTTGCTATAGATTAGTATATCATCAAAGAATACCAGCACAAATTTTCGAAGGAAAGGCTTGAAAATAGAATTCATCAAACCTTGAAATGTGGAAGGTGCATTTGTTAGACCAAATGGCATGACCAAAAATTCATAGTGACCTTCTTGAGTTCTGAATGTTGTTTTGGGAATGTCTTCATCCTTCATTCGAATATGATGATACCTAGAACGAATATCCAACTTTGTGAAGACAACTTCTCCATGCAATTCGTCTAACAAATCATCAATGATGGGAATGGGAAACTTATTTTTAATGGTGATCTTGTTGATATCTCTATAATCAGGACACATATGCCATGACCCATCTAGATTGGGTACCATTACCACTGGTGCAGAGTAAGAACTTTAGCTAGACCTAATTATGCCAGCTTCTAACATTTCAGCCACCATACGCTCAATTTCACTCTTTTGGCTATAGGGATATCAGTAAGGTCTGATGTTAGGAGGAACATTGCTTGGAATTAAGTGGATAGCATGATCAAAGTCACGAATAGGTGGAATACCTTTGGGAATATCTTCAAATCCCTTGGATTGCTTATTAATGACCCTTTGGAGATCTGGGGAGATAGGGAACTTTGAGGTTTGAATATCTAATGAGCATAGTTGTGCAACTATACCCTAATGTCCCCTTTTTAACAACTTTGTCATACCATTAGAGCTTATCACCTTGCTTGGTTTTCCTGTGATACCATTTAACTCATATTCTTTACCTTCCCATGAAAATTTCATGAATTTGTTTTGAAAATTAAAAGCCATTGTTCCTAATGATTGTAACCATTGGACACCCAAGACAACATCAACACCACCCATTGGGATAGCAGTAATTGGACTGTTTAATACATATTCCCCCATAGCCAGATTGATATTATGGCATTTCCCTGAGCAATTTATAGTTCCTCCATCTGCAATCATTGCTTGAAATTCTGGTTCTGGATAAACAAAGCAACTAAGAACTTTGGCTAATTTACAGTGAATGAAATTATGAGTACTACCAGAATCAATCAACCTTGTTACCTTCTTCTTTTTTATGTATCCTTCTATCTTGAGAGTTTGAGGAGTGCTAATTCCAGCCAATGCATGACAAGATATGGTGGGAGTAATTTCTTCTAAAGTAGCCTCTTCTAATACTTCTGAAGTCACCTCTTCTTGAGATGCTTCCTCTTCTTTTGGTTCTTCCTCTTCACAATCTATGTAGAATAATTTCTTCTAGAGTTGGTTGCATGGGATTGTTCCTCTTGGGAGGTGGTTTTATCTTTGGACTCAGCAATGGTTGCTACACAGAGATAGAGGAAATTTCTACGATACCACTGTAGTGTACCAAAATAAGAAATATGGCACACTAGCTCCAAAGACTCAAAACTAGGCCAAAGAGGGTTATGTTCAAGGGTGAAGGAATATTGGGGCACAAAGGTTTGGAGTGAGTTTGGGAGATCATGACAACACAAGGTAGCGATTTTGAAACAGGTGGAAGGGGTAGTTAGGGAGGTCAATTAACTACAAAAACACTTGGTAGTATTGTATAGAGTCTTAGGTTTATGTATCAACTCACAAAACATGAATTGGGTCTCCTAAGAGGAAGATATGGTTGTTTTAATGGGAGCTAGTAAAAACTGACTGGTGAATGAGGAAGGGTGTGGAAATTGGGGATGGATGGAATGGATTTTGATAGGTATGACAAAGGCTCTAGAATATGTGGATGTAGATGATCTGCATAAATATACAGAGATGAAAGGTTCAACATTCCTTCATATTATACATTAGGGAAGAGGTGGATTACCTAACACATTGACCATTGGCACATTCAAGAGTGTGCCACACTTGGGTAGCCTCCATTGATAAACCAATGGAATGAAATAAACCTTTCCCAAGAATTATGTGGAAATTCCTCTACTCTTGGTGTTTAATGGGTGCTACTAACAATCACAGGGATCAATGGAAGCAAGTTTGTAAAGGAGGGTATGTGTATGACCTCAACCAAATTGTGCAAGGAGGGTATGTGCAAGACCAATTTCGAGTTGGCTAACCTTATGTAACATCAGATTGCCAAGGGGATGTGTTTGTCTATTCAATTAAGCTTAATTCCAAGATATGTCAATATACATGCCATATGGAGACAGTAAGCAAAAGAGAGAGACACAATAGGAACCAAAGGAGCTTTCTTTTATTGATATCAGTAGTTTGGGTCATGTACATTAGAATGGATGCTGAGAGAAACAATGATAGAAACATAGAGAATATAGAGAGGAGAGAGAAAATGATCTATGGGCACTAAATCTTCCGCAAAACATATGATCCNATACACCTGTATGAAATATATATATATATATATATATATATATATATATATATAAGAAAAGAGAGAGAAAATGCATGACACTGGCCCAATCACTCAAGCATATGGAGGTAGTGTATGAAAGCTTAATATCACAAGAATCAGTTGATATGACCACTCGAGAGATGTAGAAGAGTTGTAGAAACTATGATAATGTAGCACAAGCAAACCAAACACCAACATTGGATCAATACAACACCATGAGAAGAGCAGGATGCTCAACTCCACTTCATCAATGCCTTGGCTACTTAAATGGAGAATGGGGCCATCACCCAACTCTTGTGAAGGGGAGCGTCATCCAAGACTAGGAGGCTAAAGCTTCCCTCATAAAATTAATACATCAATAACCATACTTCTCCCTTGCACTACTTCTCCATTTATACTTAAGAAGTCTCCAATACTACATTCCAAAACCATGGGCTAGAGGAAACCATATGTCAACTACTAGTTCATCTCCTTTTCCCAATACTATGGACAAATACAAGTTTGGCCACATAACCACTAGTCAACTTAACCACTTTTCATTAATAACTATGAGAGTCTAAATCAAATTTCTTCAATACCATGGGCCAAAAGAAGGGGTGGTCCAAACCTACTTACAAAAAAACCTATTTGTTGTTCATGAATGTGACCCATAATTCGATTTTTTCCTAGTGGCCAAATAACTATCTTACCATAAGTTTACCAAGTTTGTCCACTTTTCTAGGTTTTCCCACTTTATTGAATGTGTCCACATTTTTATCCAACTCTTCTTTGACCTGATTTATTTGCACAAATAATTATTATTTTGGATTTTTGACTAGTGAAAGGCATTATAGCAAAATTAATCCCAATTAATCTTTATCTCTCCTAAGGAGCTAGAATTGGGATTTTTATTCCTTCATGTGGTTTTTACACAATTAATATCTAATTTTTGTACTTTGGATAATTTTTTTTAGGCAATATTAACTTTAGTCATCAATTAATTATTTTAATTATTTTTGCATAGTTAAATTATCATGTGATCCTTTCGCAAAAATTGGGAACATGACACAAAGTATGCAATTATTATGTTTAACACTTGTTTGACATTAAAGCAACTCCAAAAATCATATAGTGCATCAAAGTGTCAATGCATCTTTATTTTAACATAACTCCATCCCAACCATTAACCTAATCTTGAGGAAGTTCAATTCCAAAGCAATAAATCTTCTTCAGTTTTTCCAAGACAATTGCAAGGTAACAATGACAAACTTCGCTTGCAATTTAAACCAAACCAATTATGTCACATAAAACCATCATCCCATCACCAAGTTCCTTGATACAATTCCTTATCTTTCATTATCACAAAAATGTCTTGAATTTCACCAACTTCCCTTTTTCCAATGATCATTCACAACTATCGCGTTACATTTTTTTTGTGTTGTTCCTTCTCACACAATCACATGTAAAGTATTTATATAATTCAAATCCAACATCATTATTATACCAATAAAAATTACCTCATTAATTTAAAAATGAATTTATATTTAATCAAGAATCCAAAATCCTCCTCATTATTATGCTAAATCTTTTTACCTTTTTCCAATTCATTCCATTTTTTCAAAATTATTGGATTATGTAACAATTATGCAATTTAAATAACCATCCAACATTTTAACAATTCTAACCAACTGTTTTTGGGAAAACTATCCAAAACATAGTACGTTAAGCTTACACTGTCTTAATATTTAAGCATGCAATTTCTTAATGATGATACTAAACACGTTATCTTTGCAGAAAATCTTAAGTACCTACAACACATTAACTTTTCACCGTAAATTGTAATCACTTAAAAGTTAATACACAGATCCTTCATAAACTTCAAATCTCATCAATGGCGAATTGGCGATGGAGAACAATATTTAACAGGCAGCTGGATAGCAACCTTGATCGATCCGCGAAGTCAGTACGGTACTAGTGAGTACAATTGAAATTGACAGGGTATATTGTTCGCCTGCGAGTTTTCGTCTTAAACATTGGTCGTCTTTATGTTCAGTTCTCGTTAGCTACGTGTTAGAGCATTCGTATGACGCGTCAGTACTGCATTGCACGGCAAGAAGGTACACAACTTTTTCGTGTCAACTCTCTGATTTTGCTGTGTACGAGGTTTCTTTTTTTCTGTGTACGAGGTTTCCTGTGGCCGATCGTCAGTAGACGATCTGTGGCCAGTATCCTCTCCCATAATCCCGGAAGCGTCCTTGTCTAACTTTTGGTAAAGCCCAAGAAGGACAATTGTCTCTCTCAGTGCCGTGCTGCCCAGTTTGTTGAAATGTTGCTGCCATTGCTTTATGTCGAGAGAGACTTCAGGGGTAATTTGGGGCAATTCATCTGGGAGCCTGACTTATTTCTCAGACGAACCATATTGAAAGAGACAGTGCATACAGAAAGGAGAGCAGAAGATTCCATGCAATGCATGGAATGTGTTAAATCATTTTGACAGGTATTTATGAGAACCCCCTTCAGTATACTCTTACGCTTTATAACATTATAACCAGTGACTCAAGATGAGTCCTACTTCTCATCAGATATTGTGTAGCCTTACAGGGGATTCATCTTCAAATGCCATGCTATGCTATTCAAGCGGACTGCTGGTTTTCTGGTCTACCTGCTGCACCCAACATTTGTGCGACAGGCACCAACTATATCAAATTAAATGCTGCTTTGTATTTGGTATGCTTACCCGATTACTTACTGCTTGTATATTTGTTTCAAGCTTGAAAGCATGTCTCAAGCATTCCTTGTTGCTGTTTTCAATATGCATGCATATACCTGTCCCATTGACTGAAATGCATATGGTGTACATTAGTAATATTGATTTCTTTAGTGACATGATAATTGAAATGAAATGAGTTATTAGTGGAGGACATTAGTAAAGTTTCTTTCTTTCTGACATGGATTTTGAAGTGAAATAATTTCTTTACCTTTTCCCCTTCATTTTGACTGAAGTGTTAGTAAGCGAGAGGGTCATTAATGATGGACGTTAGTAAAAATTACTTATTCATGGCATGGATTTTTAAGTCAGATCGGTTCTTTTCTCTTCCTCCTTCACTTTGAGTGAAGGCTCTCCATATGTCTTTCCTTCCTTTGGTTTTCCTGTTTTCCCAGGCTCCCTTACTGTTTAACTTACCCTGCTTTAAAAGAAAGCTTGTAGTCAAAGTACAGTTTTTGAAAACCAGTTAAATAAGAAAATCTTGGAGAGACTTTAAGGATGACTGTGTGCCAGTTAAGCTATTTTATTATAATTTGTTCATAATGCATTTATATAATTGCGTCGAGAGGCGATTTACAGTCCAGTATGAGGGAGATCTTGTAACGTTTGTTATGAGGGAGATCTTGTAACTTTTGTCGATAGTATGTCGGCCAAAATAATATTGCCGAGTATGGGAGAGATGTTGTAACGTTTTTTACTAACACCAGCATAGATCCAAATCCTAGGCTCTATCAAGCGCAGAGAAGGATCAAATCTCTCAAGGTGCAAACCTTTTCTTAAGTATTGCACTCAAGGAGCTATCAGCTTTGGTGTGTCTTATATATAGCCATTGATTTGGCGGATAATAACCATGGTTTTATTGTACATATAAAAATATTGTATGTTGACCTTAAATAAAAAGATGTGTCTTTTGGTTTGAATCAAATCAATAGCCATATATAAGGACACACCAAAGCTGATAGCCCCTTGAGTGCAATACTTAAGAAGAAGTTTGCACCTCGAGAGATTTGATCCCTCTCGGCGGCGCTTGATAGAGCCTAGGATTTAGATCTATGCTAGTAGACATAGATGCCCTGTATCTGCAAAAACACTCTGTAGAACATGTTTCTTTGTTTTTCTCCTAGGTGTTGACAGCTTATCACTGTATTTTGTCATCTATAGATACGCTTAAATTGGTAACAGTAAATACTGAGTTTTTGCAGCCTTACAGTTTTTAAGACGCTTGTCATGTAAATGCTAGCAGTACATTTCTCATTTCATAGCATATCTTTTGCTAAAATCCTTTCACAATTCTATGATGGAAAACCTTGCTCTGCATATCTGATCTGCCTTTTAATCTATATGCTGATTCTGATCTGTATGGTATTTTCCTAACAAGCTCCGCATTTTGTCCCTCCTAGTGTGCTGCTTACTTTATTGTTGTCGAATAACATATTGACATATTTATCCAGTCTGATGAAACATTCTGTGGAAACTGGAATTCAAGTTAATCTGTCTCTTATACATTTGGTCTTACAGTGCTTATTACACAGTGAAGTTGAAGAGGTTGATGTTTTCATTTTGTGCAAGGCCCCATTAAGTTTTAACAGAGGAAGAAGATACTTGACACCTAACATAGTCTGATTCAGCTCAAGAATTTGGAGGCATGGGTGGGAAATGTATTGAAACTCATCATGAAGCAAAAGCTAGAATTAACAATGAAAAATTGAGATAGAAGGAACATTTTTCACAAAGGACTGAAAGAAAGTATTTCATTCAAATAGGCCCCGTCGCCCGATAGTCCAGCAATGTACAATGAAGATGCAATTTGTGAGAAGACTAATCAAGTGAATTGCAGATAAAGGATCTCAAACATAGAAACTGATATGATCCCTGTGAGACAAATAACAGATAAGAAATTATATAAAGTTCTGCATGTAATGCTGCCCACTTGAATTCTGAACTAGATATTGTGAGCACTTGTATTGCCTCTAGATTGAGTAAAAGATCTGATTTCTTGAGACGAGATGTTGACTCCAGAAATATGTGGGTTTGAAACCTTGATTTACACTGGAATTCCAACTTCTTCAGCAGAGTTTGGTGTTTCCTCAATTAGAACAAGAGTCTGTATGGTTAAAGAAGAGTACAATTTGCTGTATTTTGATAAATGGGTTACACTCTATAAACCAAATTAAGTTTTGTGCTAGCATTATTTTTTTGTTTTCTATCAACTCTGTTCAGCCTGTGCATCATTTTGTTGTCTTTTATTGAAAGTTGTAATTCAAATATCATCTAACAAGATTGTTTCTAGAAGCATGCCTATGCCTCTTTTCACAACTGGGTGATGCTTTTGTGCTATTGACTTGTGTTTCTATCAAAATTGGTTATACTATGGAACTCGCCATCTTCATGTCCCTTTACCTCTTTTTGCTTCTTTTCTTTAAAACGACGAGATAGAAATACATTTTTAAAATTTTATCAAGAGATTTAAGGAAGAAAAAAAAACTTCAAATAAGGATGTTTGTATGGTTTATATCTAAAATAATTCTTCATTGGCCAAAAAATGCTATTTTTGTTGGAAGTATATTATGGTTTATATCTAAAATAATTCTTCATTGGCTAAGGAATGCATTTTTTGTTGGAATATATACTTCCAGGTTCAGGTGGGACGTTTATGGAGAAAAAACCGAAAATATGACTCAATGGCATCAGATTGGAATGGTAAGAAACCTTTCAAGTGAACAATCTGCTTTTAGTGAAAAAGTATATACAACTGGATTGATTAAGTTTGCTTACGGACAGTAACCAGTCCATTTTATTTATTCAGTTTCAGCATCAACAAAAATTAGAAAAAAGTAGAAAATCTGGAATAAGTCAGTTTCAGAGGGTTTTAACAATGCAGAGTTTTATGTAGCATTGCGATGTTTAAATTTCTAAGCTGGTGAAGTGTTAGTTCTTATTCACACATTAAAAGTATATCAATATTAAGATTATATCATAATAACTATATAATCCCATGGGGTGAACCTGGTGGCATTTCTAAACTTCTAATTTTGTCACTAGAATCTGGTGATATAATTTTTTGTTGACTTTTATTGTTGAAATTTCATTTTTTATTACATAGATTCAACACCCTCGAATATTGAAAAAGAAATGACCAGAAAAAATTCAAATCATAACATAATTAGACTACTGGCATATAGTCCCATGGGGTGATCCTAGTGGCACATATGGATCCACCTCACATTCCAAAAAAACAGAGTAGTTTAAACAATTGATGAGTTTGACCACTCTTCCTGTCATTTTTTTAGACGATCTTGCCCAAAAATCCTGTTAGATTTGTTGGAATTGCAGGTATAAACTTTTTAGATTGCACAATCTGTGTTCAACAGAGGTATTCAGGATGCTGAATCCATTTTTCCAGAACATATTCAGGATGCTGAATCCATTTTTCCAGAACAATAGTCAAAGTCATTCATTGTTTATACTACTTAGAAAAAAAACCAACAACATCTAAATTATTGTGGGAAACTTACACATATAGGGTCCACCTGCGATCCGTTGGTTAAGTGCATGAGTAGATACACAGAAATCAGATGAAAGATATCTTTTGATTCAATCAAAATTTTAAATATCCAAGTCATAAACCAACCTTTGAATGAGGACCCGATCTAATTGCAAAGTCTTGTTTGCTTTCTAGTGTATCCTATTTAGAAAATCTCAGACGTCTTCTCTTAGATGCAGTTGAAGGGGAAAAGATTAAAACAAAATAGCAATAAGAAGAGACCTCAGAAAGGCAAGTTGGAGAAAATCAAGGCAGTTGTCTCTCCAAGTTAGACCTTTGTAGTTCACCGCTCTGATGAATAATTTCTCCATGTAATTCACCTCTCTGCTGAATAATTTCTCCTTAGTACGAGTGGAACCATAAACTATTTTTATCTCCTTTAGCCATTACACAAGTTGCTACTTTCACCTTTTTCTGTCAAAACCTATCAAAATCCTGCTTAAAAACAATCTCTTTTCACCTTTTTTTTGTCAAATCCTATCAAAATCCTGCTTAAAAACAATCTCTTTTCCCCTTTTTCTGTCAAATCCTATCAAAATCCTGCTTAAAAACAATCTCTCTCTTTTCTGGACTAAACGGGTTTTAGGTTTTTTTTTTTTTTTTTCAAATCTCATCACATTATTGGTGGAAACCAATCTCTTTTCTAGACTAAATGCCATGTTTTGAAATAATCAAATGATCGAAATAGCGATTTGAGTGATGAAGCAGGGTTGGAATTTCATTTCATCTCTAAGCCTTTGACTAAATTTGTTTTTTTGGGACGTTTTGAGCTTTTATTTTACAGTTACATAACATTTTATTAAAAAAAGTTACTTTTTTAACCGTAAGGGTAGAATTTTTTCATTAATAAACTTTTATTAAAAAAATTAAGCAATGAAAACTTTCTTTTTTATTATATACTTAAAAAAAAGTCTAACAAAATCACTTACCAAATATAACACAAACCATAAATGACACTCACCAACATTATATTAGGTAATATACACAACTCGCTTAAGTTCATCTCATCAAGTGAATTCCATGCATCATTGCTCTCCTTCGTTCAATGCAAAAATAATACTATGGCAATGATGCATGCAATTCAGTTGATCTGATGAATTTAGGCGAGTTGTGTCCACTCGACCTGAATTCTCAGGACTACGATCTACCTACCATATAGATGCTCGGGCCAGATATTTAAAGCTCAGAGCCCAGGGCGGAATAGAACATGACGATTAAGATAAAAATTAGTGTTTTCAAAGTCATATCACATAATTGCAGTTTTTTAAAATTAAAAATTATATACGAAGGAGAAAAATATTTTTAGTATTTAAGACCTTTCACTACATTTCTGTCCTACATTGTATACACAATGGATATATTGCTGATAGGAATCAAATGATGTTGAAATTCCTTACCAACCATTGATGACATTGATGCAATATATTGCTAGATGTTGAATTCTAATGAAAACACACTATGATACTACTTGAATATAAGCATAACAAAAAATTAAATGCATGTCACAAACTCTAAAATTATTGTTAAAGCCCCAAAATGAATCCATGGCTTCACCATCAAGGTTTCACAACTATTGGTTAAAGTTTTGAGTTATCATGCTAGGATGCATTGAAGGGTTTATTGTATCTACGTCATGGTCATTTTCATACAAACAATAGTTTGTCCACTTGGTCACTGCACACAATATTCATAATCAATGTAATCTATAGCGTTGTTTAAATCCATGTCTCTTTTCAACATAGAGTTCAATGTTTTTGTTAATATCTCTGGTCCAGAAAAAATTTAAACTTCATTAAATTTAGTTATAAGGAGGGTCGCAAGGTCGCACATATGGGGCGCAGCATATTATTATCACTACGAAAAATTTAGTTACAAGGAGGGTCGCAAGGTCGCACATATGGGGCGCATCATATTATTATCACTACGAAAAAACCTTTTTTTTATGAGTGGATCGAGTTGGCATGTCATGTTTCTTTCATGAGTCTTATCCATTTGCTACATTCTTAATGTACTCGTGTCTAGAGGAAACATACTGGTAATAGGTTATAATTGTCAATTATGTTTATGTACACATTTATCTATACAATGAGAGAGTTCTAATTATATGTTAGGTGAACTATGGAAATAGTTTTCTTGTTCACTAAACTTTGATGCCTCTTTAATAGTTTCAAAAAACTAAATCTAAAAAGCAAAGGACACCTTCCCTTGTTACTAATATATTTCACTATGGTTATGAGTAATATATTATTGCTCCTTCAATTCTTCTTCTTATGCATTTATATTCTTATCATTTATTCGTATATGAAAAATACAAAAAATTAAATTCTTTATATTCATTACAGTGTTGAGAATAAGTATCCTTCTTTTATTTTATTTTATTTTATAATTCATTATTTTTTTATTCTTTTACTTATGTTTTCTTTTTTTTAGAAAAAATTATAATTTCTCATTTCCCCTTTATTCTTGTGTAATTTTTCTTTTTACTTTTTATTCAAAATGTGTGAAAACAATTACTTAATGAACACCTATGCTTATTACTAGTTTTTTTCCTAATGAGGTAGAGGTCTTTATTCCTATCTAATTTTTCTTTTAAATTCTCTTAGTTGGGTCTTTGAAGCCCATTTCTAAAATGTCCTACATGGGCATAATCTTCTAGATATGGATTATAGTAGTTAGTGTCCACAAGATGTTGAGAACCACGCTGCTAGGATTTACCTCCTCAATTTTTTGTACTAAATATAAACATGGTGAGCATGCATATAAAACATGGGTAGTCATGTACAAAGCTTTTTATTTTTTCAAGTGTTTAACAGTAGCTCGATCGAGGTTTTATTAGACCCTCGGTCGAGGGTCTAATAAACCCTCGATCGAGGTCTAGACCTTGATCGAGGGTCTGGAAAACCGAGATTTATCCCTCTTACAGAAAAATCAATGTTTCTATGTGTCTTCTAGGGATGTAAACCCTGCCATTCATGGCACACAACTGAGCGGAGTTCATACCGATAGATTCATCACTGAATCCTCTATTCATTGAGGTATCATGCATGCGTTTTGGAATTCATATGGGTTTATTCTTTTAATTAGTTCTAAAACTTACACTTAGAAAACGTGACAACAACTTTGAAGCAGCTCAAAGAAAAATCCTCAAGGTAAAAAATACACATCCAAAAATTTCTTAAAAATTCCTAGCCTACACATCGACGCGTCCTCTTCAAAAGGGTATCTTTGGTTTTTCAATTTTTGAAAACTGTGAAAAAAAAAACTGGGATGGACACAAGTGTATAAAATGATGTTGAAATCAGATGTGGTCACTTTCAAAAAATAATAAATAATTGTATATTGCGAAATAAATTAACAAAACAATATGCAGACCACAGTGCATTTTGTGTAGATCATGCTCATATATATATATATATATATTAAATTATTAATGTAAGATTGAATTATTGGGGTTGGACACGAGCCACTTATAAACTTCTTTCAAATTTTAAGGTCATACCGTTCATTAAATGCAAAATTTCACACATTAAATGACATCGAAATATTTTTTAAAAATATCATTGGGAATCCAACATAATACTCTACAATTTGTTTTTTTTACTACAAGTCAAAATTCACATGGCATATAGGCGTTTCAAGGGAATCTATCTAGCACATGAGTAAAAAATCAGGTTTTCATCACCAAATTTGGCCAAAAAAGTGTTACCCACCTTCATGGAATTAGTTTTCTATACTCTATTTGAGTCAAGTAAAGAGAGTCAAGTTTGTAGGTAATGCAGCTATAGGATTATGACTTCCTTTGTGTTCAAAAAGTAGTTGAAGTCACAAGTTGGTGTTTGGATGTCTTGGGAATAAATTACACTCATTAAGTTACACTAACTAAAGAGAACAAATTGACTAATTACAAAATGAGGAGGTTTCAAATCCCCTGAAGGAAGGAGAAATCATTGAGGTAGAGGCATCCCTGTCAAGCTCAAATGCATGTTATGATAAATGTAGCATGAAGAGGATATCATGGACAAGTTGGTGAACTATTCAATATGGACCCTCTCCTATGATTGCTTCCAAGGTTTGTATACAAATTGAAGAGTCTCAAGAGAAAACCTCATCTATGCCATCCTTGTGGGAAATCAAAATATATTCATGTGCAAATCATTATTGGTTTACATTGCATACTTCATCTTGTATAGAGAATATAGAAAACTTGGTGAACTATTCAATATGGACCCTCTCCCATGATTGCTTCCAAGGTTTGTATACAAATTGAAGAGTCTCAAGAGAGAACCTCATCTATGCCATCCTTGTGGGAAATCAAAACATATTCATGTGCAAATCATTATTGGTCTACATTGCATACTTCATCTTGTATAGAGAATATGGAAAACTTGGTGAACTATTCAATATGGACCCTTCCCATGATTGCTTCAAAGATTTTTTTTCAAATTTAAAAGTCTCAAGAGATATCTTCATCTATGCCCTCATTGTGTGAAATCAAAATATATTCATGTGCAAATCATTATCAGTTAATATTGCATACTTCATCTTGTATGGAGAATATGAGACTTGGTTAGATGTGAATTTGAGAATTCTTCTTGTGAAATTAATTGTTGTCTATGAAAGAGATATTTTTGTAGACATATGATAAAACATAAATCAATGAAATGATCTGAAAGCTTGTGAATGAAAACAATTATTTACAATTCACCATACCTATTCAAATTGATTTCTTCTTGCAATGAAAACTTGTAGTTTGAATGTATCCACTAACTTCCAAAACCATTGAAGATGTTTGTTAAATTCCAAGAGTGATCTTCTATCCAATTGATGATTGAGTTTGAGCCAAACTGCAAAGTTTTGGAGCACAAAACGCGCAAATAGTGGTAAAAAACCCGTGAAAATTGATAGCAACCCCGACCATCCAGATCTCTGTTTTTTTTAAAACTAGCAACAGGTGCACGCATGTGTTTCTTGGAGTGCGCACGCGTGTATAGGAGCGCGCACGCGTGTAAAAGTTCAGTATACATATTTAGTACACGCTTCCTCAAGTTTATTTGTAAAAGTTCAGCATATGACTATGATTTTTAAACCATAACTTTGCATGAATAATTGAAATATTAAAAAAAATGTAATTATTGAACCAATTCAGCTTCTCTCTTTTTTGTTTGTGGAATATTAAGATATGCCCATGGTGATTACAAAGGATATGGTTTCGTAGTAAAATATAAATTATATGTAACATTCATGGGATGGTATTATAAGGAATATGATTTCATATTGAAAATCTAAATTATATATTCATAAATATAAATTATATAAATTCATGGATGATATTAACAATGCAGATTATAAGGAATATGATTTCGTATTATAAATATAATTTAATTTAAATTATATGTATTAATGGGATGATATTAACTAGCATATATCCAAATCTTAGGGTCTATCAAAGGCCTAGAGGGAATTTCTAGGGGTGCACTCAATAAGCCATCACCTTTGGTGTGTCCTATACATAGCTATTGATTTGATTCAAACCAAAAGACACATCTTTTTATTTAAGGTCTCCTAAAACCATGGGTTGTTTAGGAGGCCTTTCACATGGTCTTAAAACCATTTGCAAGGCCCTCCTAAACTATGTACAATAAAACCATGGGTTTTTTTAGGAGGCATTGCACATGGTTTTAATACCATTTGCAAGACTCTCCTAAACCATATACAATAAAACTATGGATTGTTTAAAAAGTCTTACACATACTTTTAAAAAGAAGATGATTTCATATTACAAATTTAAATTATATATATTCAAAATTCATTAAATGATATTAACAATACAAATTATAAAGAATATGATTTCATATTACAAATTTATATTACATATATTCATAAATATAAATTATATAAATTCATTGAATGATATTAGCCATGCAAATTATAAAGAATATGGTTTCATATTACAAATATAATTTGATCTAAAAAATTATATGTATTCATGTGGTGATATTAATAATGTCCTACGGCCCCTTTCCTCTATATGGGGTCCTTACCCTTTTTTATTTTAAATATCACTTCATATCCATGTTTAACTTCATCTATTTATTGATTGATTGAGGGGCATGGACTTAACTTTTTACAAACGACCCAACAATTGAGTGAGTATGAACTGATTATGTCCATCTATTGAGGACTTTGTTCTATTATTGGGTCCCTTTTCACAAACGACCCAACAATTGAATGAGTATGAACTGGGTGTTAATATTACTTTTATTTACTTATTCGGGCTGCTTTCTATTTAATTTTTTATTATTTTAATTATCTTTCAATTAAGTATTACATTTCATAATTTTTTATATTTTAATTATCTTTCAACTAATTATTATATTTAATATTTTTATATTTTAATTATTTTTAATTAACTATTATATTTAATATATTTTTATAAAATCAAAGCAATTCTCTGTTGATTTTTTTTTTCAGTTGGAAATATACTAATACTATTCCAAAAAATCAAGGTATAGCTAAAATTATATGTCTAGTCAAACCATGACATAGTTAATACATGGGACTCAACAAGAGCATTATGTCTCTCGCAAGAATTGAACCTGTGTGTGTGGAGCGTAACAATTATTCCTCCCAACCACCTAAACTACATACAAAGAACTAAATTATTTATCCTAATTCTCTTAATTCTCTTTTTAACTATCTTATTATTTATTTATTTTCAGTTTTTAACTTTGATATTTTAAAATTCTATTTTTCAGTTTTATTTTAATTTTTTTGGTATCATATGTAGAAAACAAAATTACACTTTGTTATGTGTTTTGGTAAAAACCAGAATGGTCAAAAGAGAAAATAGAAACAGACCATGAAAGTCTTCTGTAAATCTTCACATACAAAAATATATATAGTTTTCAACAATAATATGCTTGCTGTCCTGTTCAAAACAAGTGACTAAATATGATCATGTCTATCCAAACGTGTACCATAGAAAGTACTGCAACCTGAAACATGTCAGTCCAAAATTCCCGAAAGTGTTCATTAACAGTCCAAAGATAGTCAGACCAAAAAATACCAAGAACCTGAAAATTAGTAATATCATTTTAATCTAATAATATCATTTTTGGTTGAATTGTAAATTTGGAATTGCGATTTTAAATAAATAAATGAATTCAATGTCCTTAAATATTTCTATTATAATTAAATTAATAAATTGTTCAATTTCAACATTGATATCTTAAATCCTAACTATTCTTTTAAAATTTTAAATTCTTTTACTAGATTCGAGACAAACATAAGTAAAAACTCCAAATCTTAACATGTTTATGTTTAGACAAGTATTTGATTAAAAGTCAAAGCAATTTGAAATTGTTTTAGTTTAAAATATTTTACATTTTATTAAAAATATTATTAATTTGATATTTTTAAAATCAAAATACTGTTTATATTAAAAATGTAAAACTTAAATTTCTCATCATTTCTCTTATAAATTTAAGATTATGCTTTTCACTTGTCAAAACTTAATTTTTTTTAAAGATTTACTATTTCTTAGAGGGCTACTCCACCTGTATATATGCTAGATTACATACACTCATTTATTGCAAAGGGGCTCCATAAGATCAATAAATGAAAAAATGAAAGTGGGTAGAAAGGATAACAAACAATTTTTTCAACCACCCAAGCTACATCTAATGGACTAGTCTTCTCAACCACCCAAACTACCTCCAATGGACTAGTCTTCTCAACCATCCAAGTTGGACTTATCAAAATTTAAATATATCATTAATCCTAAAGAAAAAAACCATCCAAGTTGGACTAGTCAAAATTTAAATTTATCATTAATCCCAAATAAAGAAAGAAATAATTGACAAAAAAAAACAATGATCAACCAGTTGAAAGTTATGCTTTTCATCAAATCCGCATTTCTTGAGTAGTATAATACGTTGTGTTTCATCAAATACTCATTTCTTGAGTAGTATAATGGGCTTGGTGCATTTAACACCGTTTAGTTTTAAAGAAAACCAAAATACGACTACAAGCCTACAAATAGTACCAAAAAAACCTTGTGCTAAACCCGCCACTAGCTTTCGTTGGGGAAGTTACAGTTGCTCAATTATTAAAAATACAAAATTGCTTAGACTCCTCGTATGGTCTCTACATTTATTCCCATTGCCATCTCAACCATACTTTGCTTAGACTCCTCATATAATCTATACTTTTCTTGCCAGTGCTACTTCTGCGCCGCCTTAGATTCACCTTTGGCCTAGCAATGATTTTAAGAATTGATGTGGTTGCCCACCTTCAAATAACTTCATTCATATGTGGGTGGTAAGCGCATTCTTATTGAAAACCCTTCGATTGGCGACATTTTCTCTTAGATTTCAAGCTCTGTACAGAAGAGGAATTAGATGCATACGCGTAGAGTGGTGCAAGAGTAGCTGGCATGTTGCAATACCTTCTAGATACAACACAACCAGTTATGGGGAGAATCAACATATGTGGCGTTTACTTGGACACCACAAAGGAGCTCTTACGCTATTATGGGGAATCAACAGACCTTTGTCACGACTGTTGGTGTATGGCAGCAACATAAAGCTTAAGATTTGGCAATTTGTTAAGGAATGAACTTATTGTCAGTTATCTCCATCTTTGTTTCCTTTTTTACATTAAATTGTAAGATTACATTCATTCCCTTTCCGATCAAAAGAGAAACAACAGAATGCCATCCACAAAGAGAAAAATGAGACAACAGAATGCCATCCACAAAGAGAAAAATGAGATAGTGCCTCAATCTTACCCATCTTCACTCCTTAAATTATTTTTAGCCTCTTGTCTCTGCAAATGGATCCACTTAATTCTTATGTCACAAAGAGAAAAGAGAAAATGAGATAGTTCCCCAATCCTACCCATCTTCACTCCTTAATTGTTTTTTAACGCTCTTGTCTATACTAATGGATCCACTTAATTCTTATGTCACAAAGAGAAAATGAGATGGGTGCCCCAATCCTACCCATCTTCACTCCTTAAATTTTGTTTTTAAGGCTCTTGTCTTTACTAATGGATCCACTTAATTCTTATGTCACTAAGTGAAATAGATAGGGGAATAGTGGAACCCTTGTCTATGCCCCATGGAAGGCTTGAAAAGGTTAAAATTTGAGCCATTTATAAGTACATAAAAATAATTACTAGTCACATATCCCATAATCCATTTGGCCATCGGTAGAGAGAAACCAATATGGATTAGAAGAAGATGAAGGTACAACCAAGAAACTGTCATTGGTCTTAGAAAGGTCCAACTTAATCATTGATGTAGGAAAATGTGATGTTTTGTGGAATGAAGACCTTTTGAGCAATTCCAATGGCCTCATGAATTTGGTTCCCTTCCAAGAAAAACAACTATTCAAGTGAGATACAAGCAGATAAAAAAACCTTTAGACTAATTGCAAAACCTTAGAAATGATCTTATCTATGTTATTACAAAAAGAGATAGGTATGTCCGGACCCATCAAAAGCCTCTCGACAACCATCTTTAGGAATAAGTGTGATAAATGTTGCATGGAATTTCCTAGGAACCTTCCCCGAGATTCTCACTTCTTCCACTACCTCAAGAAAGTCATAACCCAACATATCAAAGAAATCAATATAAAACTTTGTAGTCCAACCACCATGGTCTATACTTCTATCTTTCTTGAAAGAATTTAAGATAAGCAATATCTCCTCCATGGTTATCCCTTTATACATCCTTTCATTGTCTTTTTTATTTAGTGGTCGATGGAAAACTGATACGACTTTGAGGATCTCCTCCAAACTTTCTTTGTCTAGTTCTTTGAAAATGTCCTTAATGTGCTAAATCCCTAAGCTTGCTAATTCGTGAAAGATGCTAACTTTCCTACCTTCCATATTGGTTAGCTCCCAAATTGTGTTAATACTCCTATGGTTGGAAAAGCTAATAATTTGTTTTCTATATGATCCCCCAACTCCAACCAAATAGCTATGCTCTTAATCCTCCATTCCCTTTTGCCTATCCAACAATAAATTATTCTTTCTAATCTCCATTAGCTTCAAATATGTATAACCTCCATTACCTTCAAAGAATTTGTGTCCTCCTCACCCAACAAACAACCCTAATTACTAGCTAACAAAGTCAACGAGTCCTTTTCAACTTCTTGAATTTGGCCATCCCTCCACCTATGCCTTTCACCCACCCAAACAATCACCTTTTCCTTCAGTGCTTTTAAGGTCCTCAAAAATTGTTCACAAGTTGAAGCCTAGTGTAATGGATCATAAAACCTCCAAGTTTCCCTCTCCAAGGACTGAAAATCATCCTAAATAGACCCATTTTTTATTATACTTAAAGGGAGCCCCAAGATTTGGGTTGTTATAATCTGGTTCTTAAACAATGGGGAAATGATCATAGCAATGGGTAGGGACTATTCATGATATGTTTTTTCCACATTTTGAAGAAGCACAGTATGCACCATGAACCTATTCAACATCTTGGAAACTCCTTTTTTTATTGCTTTATTATTGCACTTAGTAGGCTTAATCTAGATGGGATCTATGTTTACAAACCCTGCCCACTCAAAAATATAATCTGCTGATCTATCCCATTGAGATTTTAAGCCTTGAAAATCTCAAAGGCAAGTAACTTGTCCAAGAATTTTTGCTTACCCTCATAATGCCCATACACATTACAATCAGACCTAACCGTATGTTCTTATTGAAAATTTCTATGCATAAACCTAAGTGAATAGAAAGAGTTACTTAGAGTCACATTTTGGTTTGATCCAGTAATCAACCCACCTAGAAAACCTTCATAATGAAGAGAAAGAAAGTCCAAACTAGCCAAAGAATTTTTAAAATTTGAAACAAGATGGTCAGCATTCCCCATAGTTTCTTGAATCAACACAATGTTAGGTCTATCCAAATCGATAAATTGTTTGAGAGATTATTTTTTGGATTCCATCAAGACCTCTTATGTTAATAGAGGGGATTTTCATTTGGAAATAATGGAAGGGGTTAATCCCGCTATAAGGGCACCTTTAATCAGTCTTCATTTTCCTTGATAGTTTTTTCCTAAGCTAGATTTAGAGAAAAATTCCTCCCTATCTATTGGGAACCTAGGTCTCTTTGAGAGTTATACCCTAAACCCCTTGAGGCTAAGGGATCTTGTGTTAAAGACTCGCTTTTGGGTCGAAGGAGATAATGACCACCTCCCCTTGAATGGGAAACATAGGATACTTTCCTTTCTCCTTCGAGGAGCGGGGCGGGGGGGGGGGGGGGATTCAACAACACAAGATTGAGAAGGGTCACGAGATAAGGAATCATATAGAAATATTTCTCTCTACTTAATTCCATCAGAAATAACTCCTCTCTACACACCCCCTCACTTACTTTCATCAAGAAGAAATCCTCTCTCTGCACCCCCTGGCTTACTTTTAGCATCTAGGGATAGTTTACATTGATCCCTTGACCAAATCAACTTTACAAAGACAACAAAAAGAGTGACCTCTACTTTCTTGTGGACATTTGAAGCACCCTCCAGAGAAGGAGATGGCTTTAACTTACCCATTTACGTAGATTCATTGAGTCTAGAGATTAACACATAGTCCTCCTTTTGATCATGGTAGGAATAATGTGGACCAATCGTAGAATTATGCACAAACCCATCACCTTGTCCAACCACTAGGTGTGACTCAATAATTAAAGGAGCTCCTCCTTAAACGTATTCACCATCGGGCCACCCTTATAATATTAAGATTTATAGGCCACCTCAAAACACCTCACTTCATCGACCTTCCCCTATGAAGAATCTATAGAAAATGTCTTCTAATACATACACCCCCCGCATTAGTCTTCTTTCTATAAACCATCTTATTCAAAGAATTTTCATAGTCCTTGAAGACATGACCATATAAATGACATCTTGACCATCCAAATGTGATCTTTATATATTCCAAAACCTAAGAATGACTACACCCTTCATTAGAGGAAATTTGAGGTTTAAAATGGGTGTCATAAGGAAAATAATAAAATAATAAAATAATATTTATTAATTTTCGAGGAAGAAAGAAAAAACTATTGTTTTGTTCGTATTTTCAACACATCTCCCTGTGTTTTTACTCAAATTTTGAATGGGATCACTCGTTGGATGCGGAATTAAATTCCGCATACCCACACTGCATACTTTTGATGGACCCTGTTGCCCCAAAAACAAGAAATACCTGAAAAAACATGATGATGATGTAAATAACCATTCATTAACCATGTTCACCTCAGAATCGACACATCTTCTTGCTTTGATTAAAAAAGAAACCCGAGCCATCCATGAGATAACAAATGGAACATCAATATATATCCAAGTAACATCCAATTTTGTTGTTATAACTAGAAATTTAGCTACTCCATTAACATCTTTTCCCCAAGGAATTTTCTAACCAAAGTTCTTATGTTAAGGTTTATAATTTTCCCCACTCTGAGGTCATCACCCAACACCAAATTCGCCCCTCCACGAAGACTATTTTCCACCTTTCGTCTCTTCTTTCCCTTAGCCCCCATGATCTTAAATTGATATACACCTTGTATGTGTTGTAGGTCTATCCAACTACCAACAAAACGATACCCGTCTGTACCTACAAAACATCCCTCATCCCCTACTCCTTTTCAAAACAATGACCTCTCCAAGCAAGCAACGTGAGGTTGCACAGATCCTCTAGGAGAACATACCCTTGACGAATACCTAGGATCTATATCAATGTTCAAGACTAAAGTCACTGCATCATGGATTTCATTTGTAACTACTTTTACACCTAGATCCATAGAAAGAGCCACAGTGAGATCCCCTAACATATGGCGATTTGTATCAATCTTATCTCGACATAAAGATGAAGTGCACATTTCACTGTAGATGCCATCAGAAAACTAAGGTTAATCCTTCTTTGCAAACTTTAAATCTTTGTTATAAACCTTGAAAATTTCTCAAATCTCAACAATTCCTTGTAGGATCAGAGTATCAAGTTGTATACTAAGTCCTCCTCCTCACCAAAGTTCTCCTGATCCACATCAACATCCATACTGGCAAGAGATGTCAGATGTCGAAGAGATACATAAGAGGATGATACAAGATTATGGAAACCCTAAACCTCATCCTACTCACCATTGACCCACACTTATACAATGTTATGTCATGGAATGCATTATTTTAGCTTCCACCTGTGTTCCACATACATATGTAAATGTGATTGATATTGAAATATTTTATTTAAGATGAATATTGATTTTTTTATGATTTATATTGAAATAGCGATTTTATTATTAATAGCGTTTTAAATATCAACTCCATGTTAAACACACACAAAAAAAGTTATACATCTTCTTTATATAAAATGCCTTTCATATATATGAATGAAACTCCAAGTGGGAAATTCTTGATTACAAATTTGTATTTTATTGATTTTTTTTAATGATAATCATGGATACCATGACATATCAATAAAAATGGTTGTTACTAAAATAACGAGGCAACGACTTTGTTCTCTTAATGTTCTATTTTGGGAAGTTAAAAAAAAAAAAAAATTTAAATGTAGAGTAGAAATATTGAAATATCGAAATATTTTTATGAAATTAATAAAAAAAGGAAATAATAATGAAATCATAAGAAGTTAAGTTTTTTTTTAGTTTCCATGCATTAATGTTAGGAAACTTTTTAGTTTTTGGTAACAAAATCTTTTATGTCTCTTTTTTTTTTGTTCCTTATTAAATATAAACAACAAGAAGGGTGGAGGTTTCTAATAGGAAGTATGAGATTTTATGGACAAAATTATGAAAAAAGTTTTAAAAAATAGAAAACTTTCCTTTTTAATTTGTTTCATAGATGAGTTTTATTTTTTTCTCTATTTGTTTCGTGCATAAGTTTTATTTTTTTATTTTTATTTATTTAATCCTTATTTCTATAGTATAGTACCAATCAACTTTTGGAAAAATGTCAATAGAAACTATAAAAAATATATTAAAAAATAAAAACTTAAGTTAAACTTTACACATTTTGAAAAAATAAATTTAATTGCATAAAAATAATAGAAAACGAAGAAACCAATAATCACTACAACAAGAACTAATAATATAGATTTAGACTTTATTACGCTTATGGCAGCTCACGGAGGCTTTGCTAGGGCTTTGGCTCCTCGGCGACTCCAGCTAGGGCTTCGACCTGATGCCCCTTCCCGGCCGACGGTTTCCTGCTTCTCCTCTCGGTGGACCCTCGACGGCTCCCCTCGAAGGCTCCTCTCCACCTTGCTTGCTTTCCCCCATGGCTCCTTCTGTGGATGTTCCTTGTTCTTTTAGTGAGACGGTCAAGCACAGCCTCGGTTCTGATCCTCCTTTGCTAGTGGTGCATGAAGCCCCTGCTCTCACCATTCCTGTCATTCAAGATGCCATGGATCACGCTGTGCACTACTCTCATGCTTTGGTTTGCAGGTTTAATGGACTCTGGCCCAGGTTATCAGATCTGCACTCTTGGGTCTTCTCAGAATGGAACCCTCTCTTAAAAGAGGGAGCCATCATTTGCCCTTGTGCAAAAGGGTTTTTTATTGTAATCTTTGTTTCTGTAGAAGATAAGGATATGATCTATGGCTCTGGGCTGTGGTTCTGGGGCAGGTCGGGTCTGTCCTTGCAACCTTGGTCCCCTTCCTTTGATGCTTCAACGACTGTTATCTCTTCGGCTCTGGTCTAGGTGAGGCTCCCAAATCTTCCTCTCCATTTCTGAGGTCTCTCCTCTCTGCAATCCATCGGGAATGCCCTCGGAAATTTTCACAGCAAAAGTCAAGAAACTGAGACTGCCTTCACCACCTATGCTCGGATTTGTGTGGAAATGGATTTCAGCAAAGGATTTCTAGGGGAAATAATCTTGGATGGCAAGGGCTATTCTTGGACTCAAAAGTTGGATTACGAGCAAATCCATTTCAGATGTAGAGCTTGTTATGAGACAGGGCACTTAGCCCTCAACTGCAAAAAAATTCCGGAGAAAAATAAAGAAAGGAAAAACCATTGGAAGCCCACCTGGTGGATCGGTGCAAATTCTAACCACCAGTTAATCTGCAAGGACCTGAATCTCCCAAAAGGAACTCCAGATGATGAAAACAACAGTATCTCATCTCACCTTTCGAAGGAAACTCCAACGGATGAAATCAATAGTGAACCAGTTCAACATTCCATGCAACCCCTCCCTTCCAAGGAAACTGTCATTAGAGAGAATTTGAGGTAAAAAATGGGTCTCCTAAGAGATGTACTACAAAATTATAAGATATATTAAAATATTATGAGTTAGGGGTTTTATGAGGTAGGTATATATGACAACTCACCTCCTACACTACTTTTTATGCACAATATAAATAACCATGGTTGAGTTACTTTTCTAAATTGACTATAAATAAAATTAATAAAATAACTCTAGAATGATGTGACTAAGATATATTCTAAATTCCCAAAAAATTATTGTCCTTTAACATTTATTTGTCTTGAACTTGTAAATAAAATTAAACAAAAATGAATTTAATTTATATGCATAACTAACATATTTTTTTTCATATAAATATCATTCATGATTTTAATTTATTTTAAAAGTACAAGAATATATATATATATATATATATATATTAGTTTGACATTATGATATTAAATACAATTGAGTGAATATATAATTTAAAATTAAAAAACATGAAAATGACAATATATTATTTTATAAAAAAATGTGAAAATGCATTTTTATGAATTATGAGTACTTTACTTGAAAATAACAATAATATTATTTTATGAGAAAGTGTGAAATGACTTTTATTGTGAGTACTTCACTTTATGACTTAAAAGTACTTGTACCACTACCTTGGTTAACTATGGATTTTCATCCACCATAGAAAATGTGACAAATAAGCATTCTTAACTCATGCAATGCCACCTCAACCATGGGGGATGATGTCATCTACTAGAATGTAATTGGTTGATTTTTATACTACATTTTGGTCCTTTTGAGGCCCATTTTTGACCTCAAATTCTCTCTAATGGGAGCCACCAAAAAAGCCTACCGCATCAAGTTGGGCAGTTCAAGCGGACGAAGAAGACCCTCTAAACTCTCCTCATGTTAGCCAAGCAGCAAGCAAAGTCCAAGAAAACACCAAAGAATGGACGAAAGTCTCAAAAAAGAAGAAGCCCCCTCATTCAAGGCAACCTGTAATAACGTGAAGCCACTCCGACACCGTGAAAGAGTTCTTGACTTAAATTTTGTAAAGACAGCAGTATCAGTCTTTAACAACTGTCTTTCAAAAGCAATATGAACTATGTAGATTTCTCTTCAATGGTTACGCCACTGCTCTTTTAATTCAATCCATAACCGTTTTTATCTAAAAAAAAATATAGATTTGGAATTTAAGAAAATACCATCTTTAAAATTGTAAGAGTTTAAATTTAACAAATTTTATTTATAATATTAAACACATACCATCTTAAAATTGTAAATGATAGTAAATTTCAAAAATATAGTAATAATTGAAATAATTGATTTAATCAATTTTATTTTAAATAATAATAATAATTATTATTTATTATTATTATTATTTAAAATTAAATGTAAAAGAGATAAATTTTAATAAAAAAAACTATATAAATTTTATTTATAATATCATTTGAAGTACTTTTTAAAATATAAATTTTAAATAAACTAATATAAATTTAGATTTTTAAGGACTTATCATTTAAAATCGTAAATGTAAATAAAAATGTAAATGAATAAACTTGGGAAATTGAATTAAAAAAATTATAAAAAAATAATAATCTAAGGGGTGCTTAATTTGTGAGGCATCCCTTATGCATGATATGATTCTCTTAGTTATTATGCTTGAGTTTGATAGTTGCAGGAGGTGTGTTTTGGACTCGTCATCTCTTTGTCGATTTATGAGTTTTGTTGGTTTATGAGTGATGACTTATTATGTTAAATTACTATGATTAATGATCATATCATGATTACTTATTGAGTTTTATAAATTACTTATGGATGATTGTCACTATTGACATGTATATGCATCGCAGTGATTATGATATCTTGTTATAATTCATGATGATGTTACATATATATTGGGGTAGCAGGGTCCGTCAAAAGTATGCAGTGTGGGTACTCGTTGGATGCGGAACTAAATTCCGCATCAAACGAGCTCTCCCACCCAAAATTTGAGTAAAAACACACGGAGATATGTCGAAAATACGAATAAAAAAAATAGTTTTCTTTAATGACAAATATGTCAATTCAACCATTATGGTTGACTCATTTTATTGAAATTCTATTGGTTCTTGAATTCCAACTCATAAAATTTATTGTTTGTGCATTTTCTTATAAGGCCCATTTTAGACCCCAAATTTCCTCTAATGCACCTTGGGGGCTCTAGCGTGACACCTCCAAGCAAGGGGGGATTTGGTTTCTCCACTCCCCCTCCTCCTCGCCCCCGACACATACAAATCCCATGAAGGGATAACCATGCTCCACTCTACAGAAGAGTTGGCATAGATCTAAATGTCAACTTCACCTCCTAACATTCTTCCTCTTGAAGTCGACATACAAGAACTTCATTGGTGAAGTTTTGCATCTGAGTGTTAATTTCCTAATGCTATGTTCATTAGGTTTTTAGTAAGCCCAGAGAAATTATGCACCATTCAAACTTTTTTTTCCCCGATCAACTTTGTAAGCACATTTGTAGTATACACACCAATATCTATTTTCTCCAACATGGTCTTACCTTGTTCCACCACTTTTATTATGAAATGGTACTCAATATCAATATGTTTCAAGCGATCATGGAATGTTGGATTCTTCACTAAGTGAATAACACTTTGACTATCATAATGCAAAGGAATCTTCCCTGCATTATCATCAAGTCATACATCAGTCGCTCTATCCAAATTACGTCTTTGTTAACCTCAATTGCTACCACATATTCTGCTTTAGTGGTTGTAAAGCCACAATTGGATGCAACTTAGATGCCCAACTTACATCTTCATGCGCAATAGTGAAATTCTATCATATAGTGGACTTTCTTCCATCTCTGTTTCCACCAAAATTGAAATCTTTAAAACCTTTGATTTGTAAATTTGTTGATATGTAAAAAATATCAACATCTGGACTACCCCTCAAATATTTGAGTATCAAATTCATGGAAGTGCAATGCTTCTTATCAATATTCATCATGAACTAACTAACAACTCCCACTATTTGGGAAATATTTGGTCTACAGCTCACCAATGTGAACATGAGGCTCCCTACTATTGATCAATACCATATACAAGACATGTTTTTCTTCTATGATTTTGTTCTAGGGCACTATTTTGAAGACAATTTAAAGTGTGCAAGAAATGGGGTGTTAATTAGTTTTACATGAGCATTATTTTTATATATGACTGTAATATACCTAAATTAAATTACCTATAGATAATAATATAGAAACATTTATACTAGAATAATAGTCATTCCGGGTAATATTTTATATTTACTACATGGTAATTATTCATAGTCATACCATTTTCCAAGGGACGTAACTATTCACATCTAGGTGTATCATATATACACCAATTGTAACTCAATTTATATACCAAATAGTAAATAGCACCGAGTATCTATCCTTTGTGGATTATGTGGATTCGTCTTTAGTGTTATGGATGCTTGAGTGAAGTAACCTACTGGTTTGGCTTCAATTGGTATTAGAGAGAGGTTTTTCTATAAACCATGTAGTTAAGTAAATTTTCCTATGCAAATAAGATAATTTTTTAGGGCTAGTGGCCCAAAAGTCTTGATAGAAATTTGAAAGGAACGAAAGAAGTTTTACTCCAAAAATTCTTAGAAATTTGGAAGGAATGAAAGAAGTTTAACTCTAAAGTCTTGATAGAAATTTGAAAGGAATGAAAGACGTTTAACTCAAATGTCATTTTTTACTAGTTACAAAAATTTGAGAAAAACAAATTGAAGAATACAAATATTTTGGCATAAGTATAGTGAATTTTCACTAAGTAGTAAAAAGATAAAAAGATGAAAAAAATCTTCCAATTTCTTTAATATGCATGTGAAAAAGTTCAAATCAAGTGAAAATCAAGTTATGTAAGAGTACAAACTAAAGTGAAAATATTGGTAACTTGAATAAAAGTGATTTTTTATATATTTTGCATATAAGTGATTTGAAATAAAAGCGTATTTTAAAGTGGACGTGAAGAAGAGAGTACGATATTTGTGGGACTATTTTTATAATATATATTAAGAGAAAATAATTTTCTAATTGTCAATGTGACATTGCAAAATTAAAGAAATGGATGAGATGGAAGCAATAAAGGAACTCTAAAGGAAATAATACAGAATCATGGAAATACTGTAAAAATTTACTTCGAATATGTGTGATCTTTTTAAAGGGAAATTAGTAGAACTTCAACCAAAACATTGTAAGGAACTTAAAAAAGTAGGTTTCCAAATGAATAATTTATGGGAAGAAAATCGATGTCTTTCCAATAAAGTCAATGGGTTAATAGAAGAAACTTAAAATCATAAGGAGGAAAAGGAAACCCTCGCAACATAAATTGAAGAAATTAAAAATCATAATAAAAATCTACTTACAGAGATGAAGGAGAAGAATAATGAGAAGAAGACACAACAAGAGTATCATAATCTTGAAATGAAATTATAAAAAAAGGATGAAGAAAGTTGCTTCTTAAAGAAATTTAATTAGATATTGTTAGAACAAATCAAAAGTTTAAGAGAAGAGAAATCAAAGAATTTAGAACATAACAACAAATTTGACAAGTTAAACGTGTTAACTCGATGTGAGTGATATTCACGAGAGAGGTAATAATTGAGATAAGAAGTTGTAAGTAGAAGGTCATGAGTTCAAATCCCCTACGGGTACTTACTTACAAAAAAAAAGTATCTATTGTGGATTATGTGGGTTCTTCCTTAGTGTTATGAATGATCAAGTGAAGTAACCTATTAGGTTAGCTTCAATTTCAATTGAAAACAACCCAATAGGTTACTTTACTCAAGCATTTATAACACTAAGGACGAACCCACATAATCCACAAATGATAGAACTCATTATTATTTAATATATGATATATTAATTGAGTTACAATCGGTGTATATAAATACACATATATGTGAATAGTTACATCCTTCAGAAAAGAGTATGACTATGAATAATTACCATATAGTAAACATAGAATATCACACTAAATGACTAATATTATAATATAAATATTTATATATTATTATTTAGAGGTAATACACTTTAGGTATATTACAATGACTTTTGACTTAACTAGATCTTCATTCTTGTTCTGTCCCAAGTATATGCATCCTCAGAATTTGTTTACTACTCCTAAGTACTTCATTTCAAATGTCATAGCCAACTGAACCTAAAGACCAATGATTCTCTTCATGATGAATCCTACAACTAGCATATCCTCAACATATAACAACAAGATAATGAAACTTTCATCATCAAACCTTTTATAATATGTAGAATGGTCAACTTCACTCCTATTGAAACCTTAGCTCTTCATGAAGGTGCCAATTTTTTTGTACCACATCCTTGGTGCCTATTTCAATCCATACGGAGATTTCTTGAGTTTGCAAACCAAATGTTCTTTGCCTCTTTCTTTATAGACCTTAGACTTATCCATATAAATATGTTCCTAAAGATCGTCTTGTAAGAAAGTAGTTTTTTATAAAATTGCTTCATCTCTATATCTTATGCTACTACAAGTGAAAGTAGAACTCTTGCAATAGTTTGCTTCACAACACGAGAAAAGATTTCATTAAATTCTAAACCTATTTTTTCGCATAACATGTTCCACCAAGTGAACTTGACAATGTTCCAACAACCTATCATTGTTCTTCTTTACTTTGCACACCAACTTGTTACCAACAAGGCTTTCTTCTAGGTGGGAGATCCACAACTTTCCACATCATTATTGTGTATTTCTTTCATTTCCTTGTCCATGGTTTCCTCCATTTACTTGAATTCTTAGATTCTCTATCTTCCTTAAATGAATTGGGTTCACCATCACCAATTAACAAAGCAAAAGAGGAATTAAAATCATGAGAACACATTTTTGAATGTGTCTTGGGTCATGTAGATATTATGAGTTGTTCCTTTTGAGCTTAATGCTCTTCATTCTAATCAAAAGCTCCATTTATTTTCATCTTCACTCATTTCTACTTCAACATGTACAATCTCCAATGTTTGTTGTACCTCCTTCCTTTGCATAGATTTTTCATCAAATATAACATCTCAACAAATAATTACCTTGTGGCCAGTAACATCCCATAGTTTGTACCCCTTTCATATATTATCAAAGTGAAAAAAACACATTTGTTTCACTTTGAGTCAGGTTTGGACATTTTTTCTTTAGGCACATGAGAAAATGCATTACAACCAAAGGTACACAAATGAGAGTAATAAATCGAATTACCACAACAAATCTTCTCTAGAACGTGTCCATACAATGTAGCTATATGAGACCTATTAATTAATAATAAGATAAACATCTATATTGATAGTCTCTTCCCAAAATCCTTATCTAAACCAAGTGTGCTAAGCATGTGTCTTACATGCTCCATGATTATGTGATTCATCTTCTCAACCACACTATTTTTTTGTGGAGTATATGGACCAAGGCTTCTTGTGCTTAATTCACATACAAAATTGACCAAACTCCTTGGAGCAATACTCTCCTCCATTATTCGACCTAAGACGTAAACCAAACTTTCCTAATATTTTCTCACTTGTTCCTTGAACTCTTTAAATTTCTCAAAGGATTTAAACTTATTTTTTAGAAAATAAACCCCCACTACTATAGAATAATAATCTATAAAAGTTAGAAATTCCTAGCACCATTTATAGACCAAGTGGGTATTGGACCAAATATACATATAAGTTACAAAAATCAAAATATTTACAAGAGCTTACATTGAATTGAAATCTCTTTTATTTACCAAAATTAAAGTTGTCACATAATTCTAAATTACAAGAATTAATCCCAAAGCATACCTCATTCATGTAGAATTTTCAAACCTTTTCCATTCATATGTACAAGGTGTTCATGCTATAGCATCCTTGCATCCTGAGTGTTTCTTGAGGTTGGTGTTGCATGCTTTAGAAATGTATCACCACACAAATGATATAGGGTCCCATAGTATTTTTTATATCATTAATTCTCCTTTGGTAATTCTACAATGCTTATCATCAAAGATAGTAGAATACTCTGATTGTTTCTTGAGGTTGGTGTTGCATGCTTTAGAAATGTATCACCACACAAATGATATAGGGTCCCATAGTATTTTTTATATCATTAATTCTCCTTTGGTAATTCTACAATGCTTATCATCAAAGATAGTAGAATACTCTGACTTATCCATCATCTTGATTGAGATAAAATCAAGTACATGTATTACATGACACAACTTCATTTCTCTACCATCATCTAATTTGATCCTAATATGTCCTCTTCCCACATTTTATAAAGGATGATCATCACCTAGTTAGACCAACCCACCACTTTAGCATTGATATTTGACAAACTAGTCTCTATGTGGAGACATGTGGAACGATGCATTTGAATCCAAAACCCAAGTGTATAAAAGATATATATTGTTACTAAGATAAAAGAGGCTCACATGTTTCCATATCTTATGCATCTATTGTATTGGCCTCAATTGATGGTTGATCCATATTTTCATCATTCTTTTCCATTTTTAGATGACAACAGTCCTTCCTTGAGTGCCCTTACTTCCCAAAATCTTAACACTTCCTTTTCAACTTGGGTCCTTGAGAACTATATTTGGAATGTGATCTACCTTGTTGACCACTTTCGCTAGATTGACCTCTCATAGGAAGAGCTTCATTGGTAGAGGATTCTAGAGATGATACTTTGCCTCAACTTTTCTCCTAGCAAAGTGACTACAACACTGCCAAATTTTAACTAGAGTTCCTAATGATGAATTAGTGATGGTCATCACTAAATGATCCTAGGTATTTAGGAGGGAACATAGTAACATGATTGTTATGTCCTCATCATCCACCTTTGGATTAAGCGATACCATTTACTGATTAGGGTATTAAACTCCCTCAAATGATTTTCCACAAATGAACCCTCTTTCATCCTTAGATGACAAGCTAGTTTCTTAGGAAAACCTTATTTGTTGTGGAAAAGGATAACATTGACACTATACTATTATGAAAAATACAATAGAGAAAACAAATCATCCAACTAACCCATCATTCTTGAGTTATTTCCATATAGATCTCTCATACAACTTCTCAAGTTTTTCCCGAAGGATTTATGCAATATTTTCTGGATCAACATTGAACAAGACAAATTTTGCTAGGTAAAGATGAATTGTAGAAACTTCCTTCTTATCCATTTGTTTCCATTCCTCATTTGTCATCTTTCTAGGATTCTACACAATCCCTTTCAATGCTAGGGATTGGTCGTTTTAAACAAGGAAATCCTCCACTTTCATCTTTCAAAGGGAGAAATTTTGTTCATCAAACTTCTCAATATTAAACTTAGTTAAACTTCTTGTCATTGTTGCAACTCCCACTTGCAGAAAACCTTAAGCCAATGAGTTTTTAGAGAACTTGGGTCTAATATTAGATGTTAGAAAATATAAAAAATTAAGTAAATAATAATAACAATAGAATATGAGATTTGGGCGTTACCATGAAGATGGGCAACGCATTTTGGTAAGAGGTGGGCATAAATTGTAGAAAACAAAAGCTCTGTTGAGCCTTGGTTAAGCCCTCAATCGATCTATTACCCCGATCGAGATGATAGCTCGGTTCAACTATTGTCATTATTAAAAAATAAGTAAAACAATTTGTGGATAGACTGTTTACCAATGAAAATGTAGAAAGTAGCTCAATCAAACTTTTTCTTTAACCATAACTAAACCCTCGATCAATGTATTTAAGAAACCACTCAAACCCTCGATCGAGTGTTTTTAAGAAACACGCCTTCATCCCCCCGAGTCTGTAGATTTAATTTTACTGGTCTCTTTGATTACACCTTAGGTAGTTGACTTGATGTTGATGGATTCATAAACATATTGTCTATCCACTATCACATAATTATATGTTTTTGAATTCATATGATATTTTTTATTTTCTTTTTAAACTTATACTTAAAAACCATGTCCACAACTTTGAAGCAACTCAAACAAAAATCAACAACATAAAAAGTACACCACCCAACAAAATTAAAATATATACGTCCCACATTGAAATGTCCTCTTCAATAGGGTATTTCTAGTTTTTCAATTTTTATAAGTAAAAAAGTTAACAAAAAAATGTTCAAATTTTTGGTATTTTTGGGTTTTCAAATTTTCAATTGCTAGTTTCAAAAATTAATAAAAAAGTATAATTTTTCAAAATTAAAAAAATGTATGTTCTAGTGCATTATGCTTAGATTATATATATATATATATATATATATATTCAAAAATTATACATTTATCATTAAATTATTGTATGTGCACACAAGCCATTTGCTTACTTTTCTTGAAATTCAAAAGGACAAACATTTCATTTAATGCAATTTTGACACCTTAAATGTTAATTCGTGTTTTTTTTAAATCATTGGAAAGACAACATAATTACCTACAATTTGTATTTTCATTGCATGTTTAAATTCACAAGACATAGATGAATTTCAAACGATTCAATTTAATAAAAAAGTAAACTATCGAATTTTCACCATCACTTTTGGCCAAAAAGTGTTACCCATCTTCATGGATTCACCGAGTTACAAGAAAACCCTGTTGTGCGCAAGTAAAACCACGTGGCAACTACATCTTCAAATTGTATTATTACACTACAAAAAACATACAATGCTTTCTTGTACAAAATTTCCAAGGGTCATTTCCATTTGATAGAATACATAATAGGGTTCCAGAAGGACTCAAGATACAATGAAATGTTCCATTTTTTTCCTAGTGGTGCCTAGTTGTGCAAAAAGGATTTGCACCCCTAGGCAAGGGTGCCTCACCAAATCCCCATTCAACACCCATGGCGCATAGGGATTGCACGAGGGGATAACCATGCACCTCTCTACAATGATTATCATAGATATGGATATTGACTTCACCTACTCACATGAAAGCTTCTTAGATGAGAATAGACCCAAAAATGACCACCAAATTAAATTGGGATGAAAAGGGGAAAATGAGATAAGTTGTAATTTATTTTTACCTTCCCTAGGACACTTTTTAATTCCCTCATAAGCCTATTTTCACCCTATATGAGTTAGTTGGAGGAAACAGAAAGTGATTACACTTGATAACTACCTGGGAGTGTTTTAGAAAGGTAAGATATCCTTTCAGAAGGGGATGGCCTAAAACTTATGGTGATGTTTGTATTGAGAGATAGATAATGACACTTGGGAGTGAACTTGGCATCCCATTATTATTGTTTATATGCCTTTGGATGCCACTGTCAAAGGGTTGCAAGTGGTAGTAATATCCTTACTAAATAGAGGGGGCACCACTGTTGGGGGGCTTTGTTGAGGGTTGTAAAATAGGAGTAAGACCCATGTTGAACTAAATTTTATAGTGTGAATTGTATACCATGTTTCTTATCCTCATTGGGACATAGGCCCACTAGGGGGTAACTTTTCTAAATAAGCCATTTTCAATTGTAGGGAGGAAAAACCAAGTTTGGGGTAACTTTCCTAAATAAGCCATTTTCAATGGTGTGGAGGAAAAACCAAGTTGGTTACATTTTCCCCTTGGCATCAAACTAAATGTGGAACATTGATGGGAGGAACCCTTGGAATCCACAAAGATAAGGACCTCAAATACTTTGTGACATTTTATACAAGGTGATTATGATTTATTATTTTATACATAGTTAATGGGAACTTGTTGCATAATTTTAAGGTGATCTGCTTGCTTATGATTTGTAGTGTAGTGCCTTGATCTGTTTCCCATCGATTATTGAACCTTAGGTTCAAGAAAAAAAATGTTTGTTTTGCTTAGTGATGGCCACTTGGGCTATAGTTTGAATTCCTCTAGGCACGCCACATATTTCTTAGTGATGCCATCCATGATTGTTAGGCTTTTCCAAGAAGTGTTCCTTGGAAAAATAAATAATAACAACAATATAAACCGAAAAATAAATAACAACAACAATATAAACCGAGGTTTAAAATGAAGATAAAATCTTAACATTATAAATGGATAAATTTTTTATTTATAATATCAATTTAGATAGAAAATAAGTTTAGAATCTAAGTGTCCTCCAGTAAAGATTGTTTTTGAAATATCTTAAACTAATTTAAAATCCTACAACTTAACGACATTATTATCTCTTGAATTAAGGAAGAATGGTCAGTTTTATCTACTTTTCTCTAGACAAAAAACAATTTTCCTTACTATTTAAAAAACTTTCTAATCCACATTTATTGAGAAAATTGGTCTCTAATAACATATAATTTCCTTACTATTTCAAAAAACTTTGTAATCCACATTTGTTGAGAAAATTGATTTATAGTAACATATAAATCTCAACCTATACCATTATCCTTATGCTAATATAAACTAAAGAAGTAGCGTCTTCTAATGATATAATTAATCAAGAGAATAAGTTAACCCATTAACCTCACATACCTTACCATGATTCTTATGATAATAAGGACAACCACAATGAAGTGGTTTCTTTTCTTGCTAACAAATTTCTTACCTTACGTGGATTCTACCGTTTTTTTAAAATTATTTAGTTTAAATATTCTTTTATGTGTTTTTCCTAAATATTATGCATTATATTATTCAAGGTATTTAAAAAAATATTTAATATTCAACAAATACCTTTATGATAATTGCTTCTTCTTTTATATTAAATAGAGAATGTAATTAATGTTAAAACGAGCGTAAATCCAAATCCTAGGTTTTATCAAGCTCCCAGATGGATCAAATCTCTCGAGGTGTAAACCTCTTTTTAGGTATCCATTGCTTTAATTCAAACCAAAAGACACATCTTTTTATTTAAGGTCCACATATAATATTTTTATTATTAATATTTAATATTATTTATGGGCAACATATAATATTTTTTATTATTTTTTATTTTGTTAGGAACAAACATTGAATCATTTTCCCATACATGGTTTTAAAACCATATGCAAGGCCCTCCTATAACCATGGGTTGTTTAGGAAGCCTTGCACATGGTCTTAAAACCATTTGCAAGGCCCTCCTAAACTATGTACAATAAAACCATGGGTTGTTTATAAGGCCTTGCACATGGTTTAAAAACCATGTGCAAAGCCTCCTAAACCATGTACAATAAAACCATGGGTTGTTTAGAATTCCTTGTACATGGTTTTAAAACCATGTGCAAGGCCAACATTTTTTTGTGATAATTCAATTTTGTGTTTTTTCTTGACCCACATATTTTTTTACGGCTAATTAAATTTTTACTTTTTTATTGTTTTGTTAGGTAGGAAGATTACAATATATCCCCCATATTAGATTGTTTTTGTGTTAGACATTTATTTTGGCCTATTAAAAAAATGATTTTTTATTAATAAAAATAACGTTAAGAAAGTGATATTATTTTTTATTTTGTGTTACAAAATCTCTTCCATAATATTCACTATCACTATTATTTTTGGCCGACATGTTATAAACATTATTAGCGTTACATCATGTTACAAGATCTCCCCCATACTGGGCTGTAGAGTGCCTCTCGGCGTAAAGATACAAAGCAAAAATAACACATACATAAAAAGAGGTAATTTTGTGTTATTCTCTCTTCTATCTCTTTATCTCCTAAATTTCAAGAGTAACTTTGGCACTTCCACATTATGTGTAACTCATTGTACATCTTCTCGCCCCTTTGACCTATTTGTTCGGATAACTATGGACACTATTAAAGCTATCTGATCTTATCTTCTTAGCAAAGAGGAAATGATTAGGCTTAGTCCTAGTTGCTAAGTCTAAGTATGTATCATATTTGCAATTTGTATCTCATTTACGTCATTGCAAAATATTTTAAAGGTGGTTTAGTCAAAGATGGTCACTCACCTAGTCGGATGACTCCAAGTTTTTTTAAACCTTGGTTTCCCCAATTTGGAACCTACATTTAACTGCAAATGGACGACCTGTTGTACACTACATATGAGGTTTTACAATCATGTTCTTGCTAGTTTTATGGGATCCCAATGGATATTGCTTTTCTTTTCTTTTCTAGCTATTTTGTTGCTACAACTAGTTGATCCTTCGACATCTTGATGTCTTGGTCTTTATCATCTACCCCTATTAGATAGGAATTGGATAATGGATTATTTTCAATAGGTTGATTGAGATTAGAGTATCTAGTTTTTAGGATAGAAATTGTTCTTGAACTTTCTTATAGACATCCACCATTTATCGCAGAGACTTAGAAGTCAAATCCTAAAGAGGGGCTTCCAATGATGTAGTAGAATTAACTCATATTGAGTGTGCTCACCTTGAAGGGAATATATATATATATATATGTGGGTGAAGCATATATATATAGGTGCTTAAACTAAGAATTCAAAGTCAAATAGTTATTTTTGTTTTCCATATTAAAATATGACACCTTCTACATACTTGTGTGGGAAAACACAATCATAGCATGTTTCTTTTCCTTCCAAAACTCGTAATTTAGACAGTCAGTGGTTACATGTGTTTTTTTTTAACTATAAAGAAAATTACTTTTCCCTACTGAAGGATTTGTGGATAAATTGAAAATGTATAAATTAAGAAAGTATATTGCTGAGTAAAGGATTTGTGGATATATTGAAAATGTATATTTCTGAGTAACGTGAACATGAAACTTAGTAGTTTTAAGGTTCACATGTTATTAAAAATTAAAGTTTAAAAACATGTAGATTAATATTGAAGTTTAGTTAGAAAAATGTTTCACTTACAAATTCATATATTGCATAGAATGGCTAAGAAATAATATGTAAGGGAGTTTAGTCTCGATGGGGACGGTGTACCGGTCAGTCCGGAACTATGTAATCCAACAGCCCTATGTTCGATTCCGGCTGGGCCTTGACACAAAAAGTAAATTCAAGTCTCAGACTCTCAAGTGTGAAAAAAAAAGAGAGTTTGTAGTGTGGCATTGCACAAAAACAATAAAGATGGTAAATATAAAGGAGTTTGTAATGTGGCATTGCTGGAGATCAATAGAGGTGATAAATATAAGGGATTGTGTAGTGTGGCATTGCTGGAAAACAATAAAGACAATAAAGATGATAAATATAATGATAATTCAAAGGACATATGTTACACACAACTTTATATTTAACAAAACTTTAACTTTGGACATTTGGCCAAATATGGTCACTCTCCCTATTACAAAGGCACCTTACTAGTGTTTGCGACCATACACAAATGATGGTAAACCTAAGGGCATGATATTTAGTGCATCCAAGAATGGTGCATTAAGATTTCAACTTCTATGTTATAGGGGTGTGGTGGATATCACAACTACCTCTACTTGTTTTGGGTATTTTCTGGGTGCAATTTACGGGCCCTATGTTTAACCCATGACCTGCTTCCCAACCTCGACTTAGCAAGATTTATCAGTCTCTCCTCATGTTTGGGTGTCGGTGTTTCTCTATGCACTCTCAAAGTTTCACACATTTCCTTTGAGATGTATTTACTCTCGCGTATAGCTAGTCCAATCTCTCATGTTGTGACATATGATCCACGGTAAATGAAACCATACCTTGTGCCTTGAGAGTGTTTTCAGACTTGTAATTTTTGTTCACAAGATAATGAAATACACTTATTCGGCCCTTTGTTCTTCAAAATAAATTGCCGACATGGGCCTTTCAAGGTGAAGGTGGTGTTGGTTCACGAACACCTCTTTGCTTCTTTAGTCCATCAACATTTCTATCAAACACCTCCCTTCTTTTAGATATTCTCCAGAAAACCCTACCCACCTCTTACCCGTAAAATGAGAGATCAAGAGGGTAGCTAGTGAAGAATCATATCGATAGTATATTCCAGTCACTAGGATACCCCTTAGGATTTGTTAGTTGTGCCATCTACAAGAGATTGAGTTTGAGGAGAATTGCATCTTCAGATATCGCTCCCCTAACTTTGTGTGCATATGATATTTGGCTAACGATGATCACTATCTTTACGTTAATAGGCGTATATATCTTAGAATTTTGGGGTGGACTACCATCTATGCTTTTTCATCTACGGACGAGAATGAGACAAGTGTACTGTCCATATTGATTCTATGGACATCGCCCAAAATTCATAATTAATAATTTCAAAAAAAATAAAAAATAGCTTAGTTAACATTTGATAAATAAAGTTCGTGATAATTGGGAAAATTAAACTTCAACTTCAACTCTTTGATTATTAGATACAACGATTCAATTATTATATAGAACTATGAGCATAATTCCATTGAAGATACAACTATTAGCTTAAGTTCAACTATCATCATACTTAAACTGCAATTGCTGATATATTAACTTTAAATTAACTATTCGATACAACTATTAACTTAACTCCAATGATTCTATAACTATTAGCTTAACTTCAACTCTAATCACGATTATATTGGATAACTATTAGCTTAACTTCAACTCTAATCGCTTAAGGTTTAGTAGAATTGCATTTGGCATCTAAGAGTCTAGCTAATGTGCAGTTGTGTAATAGTCGAACTCCTAATAAACTCCTCCATCTAGCACTTGGGCATCTAGCTAATTACGTCAACAAGCGTATATATCTTAGAATTTTGGGGTGGGCTACCATCTATGTTTTTTCATCTGTGGACTAGAATGAGATAAGTGTATTGTCCAGATTGATTCTATGGGCATCGTCTAAAATTCATAATTAACAATGTTAAAAAAAAAATAGCTTAGTTAACATCTTATAAGTACGGTTTGTGATAGTTGGAAAAATTAAACTTCAACTTCAACTATTCCATTATTATAAACAATTATGAGCTTAACTCCATTGATGATATGTAACTATTAGATTAACTTTAACTCTCATCATGACTTTTACTTGAATTGCAATTGCTGAAATATTAACCTTTAAATTTACTATTAGATGTACAACTATTAGCTTAACTCCAATGATTCTATAACTATTAGCTTAACTTCAACTCTAATCACGGTTATCTTGGATAACTATTAGCTTAACTTCAACTCTAACCACAATTATATTTGATAAATATTTACACCGATGGGCATTTGATAAGTACAATTCATGATAGTTGAAAAAATTAAACTTCGACTTCAACTATTCGATTATTAGATACAACTATAAGCTTTACTACATTGACCATACAACTATTAGCTTAATTTCAACTCCAAACACGACTTTTACTCAAGAAGTTTAATTACTGATATATAATAACTTTTAAAATTAACTATTAGATACAATGATTAACTTTAAGTCGAATGATTTTACAACTATTAGCTTAACGTCAACTCTAATCATTGTTATATTGAATAACTATTAGCTTAACTATTAAATACAAATATTAGTTTAACTCCAATGATTCTACAACTATTAGATTAACTTCAACTTTAATCACAGTTATATTGTATAACTATTAGATTAACTCTTAGATAACTAAATGTAGAGTAATAAGGTCCACGAATTCAAGATCTCCTTTGTTAAATTGTATTCAAGTGGCCACGAGATATACAATAAAATATAAAACCAATTTTTTATAGATCTACAGGGAAAATGATTTCGTTTCAATTAAATTCAATATAAAAGAAAACAAATCAAATAATTATTCCATTATCAATAATCGAGACAATTCTATTTCAAAAAGACTCAATACAAACATTTAAATCAGTATTTCTGTAGATCTATTGCTAGATGATTTAGTCTCAAATAAACTCTTTAAAAAATTAAATCACTCTTTCTATGGATCGAAAGTTAGCACAATTTCATTTTGAATAAATTTAATATAAGTATTTGACACGCAGAGGAATCTCATCTGAGAGAGATAGACATGAAGAAGGGATTTTTCGTCTATGTTTTTTCATCTATGGAAGAGAATGAGACAAGTGTACTGTCCAAATTGATTCTATGGATGTAGTTCAAAATTCATAATTAAGAGTTATAAAAAACTCAAAAATAGTTCAAGTGAGAACTACACTTATGGTAGTTGGAAAATAAAGAAGCTCATGTGATAAATGAAATTAATGGCATGGTAATGTGTAGTCCATGTGGCAGTGTAACTCCATCTAGCAGCTAGAAGCTAGCTATTGTGCACAACTGCATTTACCACTGGAAGTTGAAGTAATGTGCACTTCATTTGAAAGTCGAACTCCTAATAAACTCCTCTGAACTCCTAATAAATTCCTCTGAACTCATGTGATAACTGCACTTAGTTGCAGGGTAATGTGCAGCTCATGTGACATTCGAACTCCATCTCACACTTGGGAGTCGATTTAATGTGCATAAGGCTTAGTCCAACTCCATTTGGAAGCTAGGAGTTGAGATGACTTATATTAACTTTTAAATTAACTATTAGATACAATTATTAACTTAACTCCATTGTTGATAGAATTATGAGCTTGACTTCAACTATGAACTTAACAGCTAAACTTAATACCCAAGTGTCTGTAAAAATAATGGCAGTTTCTGGAAATTCCACGACCCATAGCAATGGCAAACCAAGCTAACAGACAATATCCAAAGGCTAGGTAGAAATGAGTACAAATGCCTACTTTTTTAGGTCCAAAATGTTTATAATTCTCGAACAATGTTTTCTTTACCACACATGTTCATCAAGGTCTGCTATCCACTCACTTTACATCATATAGACAATGAAAATACTAATAAAATAGCTGAAGTCTCAATTATACAATGCATCTATGTTTCCCATGGACAACGGCTTACATTGAAATTCCAGTAACGAAAAACAGTCGTGGTAATGACTGGCAGACAATTGCAGAGAACTACAAAGAAGATAGCAACCTCCATTAAAACACGTTGTTGAAGCATCCTGCAGGACAAAAAGAAATTTCCTACTAATTGTAGTTTTTATAGTCATAAAACACTGCATATATGATGTTATAGACTCGGGACTAGTTTTTATGCTAAAGAGAATCATAGAATATAAAAGGAAAAGTTGTGGACTCACATGTAATCCTACTCCGGGGTTTCTTCTCTGGTTGATCCTGCTTTATTCTCAGAATATGAACTTCCGGCAGCAGTAGACTGAACCCTATGAGGAGACAAAGATTCATTATCCCTTTTAGCATGGATGAAACACACCTTGCCTTAGTTACAATCACAAGCATCTAATCAAACACCAGTAAAAACGAATGCAAACTAGTCATGATTTAGCAAAATTCCTGAGATATCGATGCTCATCATAAGTGAGGTCAAACAGATTTCTTTTGAGCATTGAGAGGGTGTCATATCAAGATATCATTTCCGATTTTCTAAAATATTAAAGAGGAGTTTAGCGGATTGTCGTTGGAACCAACAAAACTTGTATCAGATGGTTTCCATTGAAAGGAAAATATTGAACAGAGGTAAACTAGGTGAAACCAAATAGATTTCACAGAAGGTTTTATGTATTTATACTTTAACTTTTGAAGTATAACCATAGTTAGCTCAAATACTTGTAAAACCAAGCAATCTCAGCCAAAGGCCAAATACAATTTAAAGAAATCGAGACATTCTTTTTGAAGTATAACAATAGGTAGGTCAAATACTTGTAAAATCAAGCAATCTGAGCCAAAGGCCGAATACAATTTAAAGAAATCGTGACCATCTTCATTTCTAATTTTTTTTTGTTATATATGAGAGAGAGTTCGCTCACGACATACCAATTCAACTTTATCTATGAGAGAGAGTTCAACTTTGAATATACCAATTCCTTATTACTAATTAGACGTGGCAAATTTCATTTTTCATTTTTCCAATTGTTGAACACTACACTTTGTAATCTCTATCTTCCAAATCCATGTTGTACGTGCTATACACTTTTCTAATTAGTAGATAAGACAAGAGCAGCATAGCTGCAATGTCCCAGTTTCGGAGCAGTTTTCCATTTGAACAAGAGATAACAGCTTTCAGAGCAACAAGAGACTGCATGATTTTTCCACCAAGCTTTTGGAGTAACAAGAGGCCGCCCTAGCAGATAAGACAAGAGCAGCATAGCTGCAATGTCCCACTTCAGGAGCAGTTTTCCATTTGAACAAGAGATAACAGCTTTCAGAGCAACAAGAGACTGAGAGGCAGCAAGCAACTGTTTTAGGAGCAGCCCAAAATGATCCTCGGCAAAGGCGAAGGAAAACAAGAACTGAAGAGTTACGAGCTAAATGGAGATTTCAGCGATGTGAATATGTAAAGACAAAACTGTTCAAGACAGATGGACGTGGATGGGATCTTCTCACAGACCAAGATAC
>LPNX010821496.1:606351-682843 GCA_001517045.1 Pseudotsuga menziesii | reverse complement strand
GGATGATGGTGACGATGAAGATGATGGTGAACAATGATGGTGATGATGAGGAGGATGATGACTATGATGATGATGATGAGGATGAGGGTGATGATGACGATGACGATAATGATGACGATGACCATGATGATGATGATGATGATGAGGGCGATGATGATGATGACCACCATAATGATGATGACCATGACGATGATGACGATGAGGGCGATGAGGGTAATGATGATGAGGAGGAGGATGAGGGTGAAGATTATGATGATGATGATGATGATGATGGTGGTGGTGGTGTCGATGAAGATGATGATGATGGTGAGGATGAGGGCGATGAATAATGATGATGAGGATCGAGGTTGATGATGATGAGGATGAGGGTGACAATGAGGAGGATGATGGTGATGATGAAGATGATGGTGACTATGATGATGATGATGATGATGAGGATGAGGGTGATGATGATAACCATGATGATGATGACGAGGATGATGGTGGTGATGATGATGCATACTATGGGGAAGTCATATCTCGAGAAGAGGCCAGGAGACCATCCCAGGCTTATGAAACAGCAGGGTTGAGAGATGCATTTATCATTTCTCTTAATAAGTCCGAATTAATTAATGCCATTAGAAAAGGTAGCCTTGCTCGATTCATTAACCGCTCTTGCGAACCAAATTGTGAAACTCGAAAATGGACAGGTTTGAGAGGTCAGTGTTATGATCATTTTCATGACCAGACTGCAGGATTCTATGGTGTGCGTTCAGCTGCAGAGCCAATTCATGTGTAGATTCTGGCAACATATTTTGTTGAGATAGTGAATACAACCTCAAGTCCCCTCTTAAGTGTTACGGTGGAAGCGTCAATATGGGATTTGGATGGAACCTGTCCATACCACAAAATTAAAACATATCAGTGCCAGCAAAGAAAGCACTTCCAGTTTGTGAAATGCAGTACCCCTTTCATTGGCAGCTAATTGACAGTCGATTTCATCTCAGTTTCATTGGCAGCCACCGTGAAATATTATCTCGGTATTCAGCAAGCAAGTATCACGCAGCAGTCGGCATTCCTATTTGGCCCGTGAGGCAGGATCGGCGTGGACGGTGTTCTGAGTCAAATGTTGATGTTATTATCCACGAGGAGGAGACAACTACGTTGCAATCAATCTTATTGTGCAACACATTCAAACAAAGCTTGGACAACATGACCTGTGCAAAATTTATCCCAATGTTTATGTCATCCAAAGTACTTTCCAGATTCGTGGGATGTATACACTCATACGAGATCGTGAAACCACAAAACATGATTTTGTCTTTTATTTAGATCGGATTATTTGACTGGTTGTTGAGAATGGCCTTGGCCATCTACCATTCACTGAAAAACAAGTCATCACTCCTACAGGATCTGTCTACGCTGGAGTTGATTCCTGCAAAAGTTGTGTGGAGTGTCAATTATCCGAAGTGAGGAAAGCATGGAGATAAATGAGAGACCCGAGTCATCGCAGCTGAACGAGGGCATTTTCAGAGTCTTGAGCATCTCACGGGTAGTTGATGCCGAGTCGTGTCACGTGGAGTTGCAGCAGCTGCCAATTGGAGAGTCTATTCACCGTTTTGGAGGTCGTCTTCGGTTGGCAATCGGGGTGGATCTTGACCTTGACGTGGTCACTCAGAGCAACCTATCAGTTGCTGTAAAGAAATCTCTCATGCCAATTTTTATTTCTCTGAGGTGTGGATTGATTCAATTCAACAGCTTGGCAGTTTTATCTAGCAGTCCTGATCGACCCAAGAATCACGTCGAAGGGTATTAGCATGGCGTTTTCAGATAGAATTCTTGTACATAGGCGTTTTCATTGGCGTGGATTTTTGGTCCCTTCATCCCGCTGGGCATTAGCAGCCGAGTCATAGTCTGCACCAACGTGTACCTGGCAGCCCGAGAGTCATGGTTTTGACATATAATGCATCGGCACATCCTTTATGTGTTCATCGGCAAAACCGTGGACATTCCAACCAGACTCGTCTTCAATTGGCAGCCGTTACCTGTGATTGCCTACTCACTCTCTCTAAAAAGGTCCATTTAAATCGGTGATCAGCATCTGACTGTGGCAGGGTGAATTCTTCAGCTATTTCGCGGAGTTAGAGCTTGGCTCTCAGTTTTGGCAGCCCATTGGAAATCCACACTATTGACAGCCCAGAACCCGTGGAAGGTTGGGATCTTGGCGATGGGCAGCTGCGGTTTGTGGGAGAGCACGAGCTTTGATGCTAACCACTCCTTGGAGCTGCTATCCCATCTAGTCACCTTTCATTTCTCACATGGCACCCAGAAGCTGACTTTGGGGAAGTCGACTAGTGATCATGGATATACTTTGGTTAGGTAGAGTTTTCTTTAAATAAAGTAGGAGTTAAACTTTGATAGCGTGAAACTTTATAAAATCTTTGGTATGTGTGTTAGTTAAGTGGGGTCCTTTTTCAATGTGACAAAGGGATAGTCCACTTTTATTATGTAATAGGTTTCTTAGAGAAAAGTGGATTTCATCCCACTTTGTCTTGCATTATTGTATTTCCTTTATTGTTGAGGATGGTTTTTTGAGCCTATAAAAGGGCCAGCCTTCTCCAAATGGAATTTTTGGTTGCAAGGAAAAATGTTCTCCAGCGAGGATTTTTCTCAAGAAAAAATGTCATGTTGAGTTTTTGGGATATGTTGGGTTTCTCTGTTGTAGTTTTGGGTTTTCATTAGTTATAGACCAAGCCACCATAAAGGGCTAACAATCTAGCACATTGGGCAAGCATTTGCAGCTGCCAAGTTGCTTGTCGTCGTTATGTTCTTGGAGATTTGGGAGTAATGAAAAGTAGTCAGTTATACTTCCATTCTCCTTGCCTCTGATTATGGAACGGACCAGCTTAGTCTCACTTCTGTGAAACACAAAGCCTTTCTGAGTCCCCTTCCGACTCCATTTACCCTTCTGGTGCTGGCACTGGCCTTCCCTCAAAGACTGATCCTCCTTTCCTTTCCGTCCCATCAGTCCGACTCATTTTCCTTTTTTTTGCTACCCGTGTTTCTCTAAGGCAGCCTCTTCAGATCACCCTGTCCTCAGTCGCACCTGCCTTAACGATCTGAACTTAGGGAAAACCCCCCGTGCCTTAACGATCCGAACTTAGGGAAACCCCCCTAGAGCTGGAGAAGAGCCACCCTAAAGCGAGGAGAGAGGGGTGTGGTGACATTGGCCTCTCTCTCGAGAGTTGTCGCCGAGCTGGTGCGCCCGCGGTTTGGGCTTTGCACATGCGTGCCAGTTTCGGGTGACAACAGGAACTACCTAGTTATTTCATTAGATTGAGCACTTTGGAGATGCTTAGGATTGATGTTGGTTGTTTGAAAGACGTATTAAACATGGTGTTGTCACCACAATATCTCAAATGGCTTCACATTTGCTTCTCAGGCTTGGGATAGTAAAGAGGCAAGACATTTCCACCAAGCTTCACAACGAAGTCCTTTCCACTGCCTTTCTTAGCTTTGGAAGCTAAAGGGGAAACCGACTAGATATCATGATCTTGTTGAGTATCCTCGTTCACAAAGAATGGTTTAGGAAGACTAAAAGTTAGCTCTCGTACTATAGTATGTAGAAAACTTACTCTCATCACAAGTATTTGAGCTGCTCACACAACAACATCACCGTGAAAACAAGCTAGATTTTGCAGCAAGAACAACAATTTCATCTTCCCCAATAAAATCATGTTATTGATGAGGTTTGATCCAGTGCACACCTTTCAGAGCCCTGCCTTCTCCCCATATCCTTACCATGGAAGATAGAAACTTGCTTCTGGCGATGGATTTCATTCAAAAATCCTGACACAACATATGCCTCTGAGAAAGCCAGTGAGCTGAAAGCCCCTGAATAATCGGTTGGAATCCAGGGAGAAAACAACTGTGCATTTGTATGGAGGAGCAGCTCGTCGGTTGAGGTGAGATCGCCCGTGTATATATGTTCGTGTGGAAGATCCAACTGCTGGTATCTAAGATTAGTGGTGTAAAGAAATGTCTCGCGTGAAAGCCAAGATGGCACAGTGAAAGACGGAAAAGAAATGGAAGAGCGGAGACCCGAGAGGCCATAATGTTCTATGATATAATATTAACGTTATTATTATTAATATGAGAAGAGCTCATTTTATTATTTTTCAAACGAGTGAAAAGAGCTCATTTAATAAAGAGGAAGACGACGTCACACTTAATAGGAGATTTTTATTTGGAATTAGATGGTAAAGGGGGTGAATATAAAAGGCTTCATTTATGGTATTGTTTATATATTTTAAAAAATTGTGCAAGTTTTATCTTTAAAAAAGGAGGATATTATATGATTTAAAAAGGTGTGTGTTATATGCTGGAGAAAAAGTAATTTATAAAAGAAAGGGTTTTAGCTAACAAAGCCCATATTTTATATTGAAAAAAAGAGTTGAGATTTCTAAAAATCTTGCATCGAGGGGGTCTTTTTATAAAGGTATTGCATATTCAAGCAAACTTAAATTTTTGTTAAATTTTTGTTAGGGGTGATAAGGAAGAAAAGATGAATGATTGAAGAGAAGGAAGAGAAGGAAGTTGAAGCTAGAAGTAAGCTAAGAGAAATAGTCACGTGTTAGAAATGACGACTTAGATATATTAGAAGAAAGATTAGAAGAATATAGGCATCATATGTTGAAGACACTCAAGTTGAAGCTAATGCATTTGAAGATATAGTTAAGCCTATGGAGTTTGATGAAAGGGAGAGCAAAATCTTGCAGAATGTTGCCACACTGGAGCATGCATCTGTGAGTGAAGCAGAACATGAGGAAGTTCAAGAAATTGAACATGAATTTGTAGGAGTTGATTTGGCATCTAATAGTAAAACATAGCATGAGGAAGTTCAAGAAATTGAACATGAATATGTAGCAGCAAATTCCACATCTGTTAGTAAACCAGAGCATGAAGAAGTTAAAGAAATGGAACATGAATATGTACTAGCATATTTAACATCTGTGAGTGACGCGGAGCAAGAGCATATAGTTGTTAGTGAATTCCACTATGCAGGAAGATATGTGGATGATGAAGATGAACTCTTAACAACAGAGGTTGAAGTGCTTGAATTAAAGTATGATGGTGAACAGCTTTCTTATGGAGGTTGGATGACTGTGCTACAAGAAAAGCAACTCATTGATGAGTTGTTGTTTGGAAAGGTAATCCTGGTTGACAATGAAGACAAAGTGGATGATGTTGTGATTGCAACGAAACCACATAAAGAAGATGCACATAAATATGACTTTACAACAATAGTAGCTGAGGAAGATGAACAACATGAAGCTAAAAATGAAGTGATGAAGATTTGGCATTTATTGTGGATTGGCTTGCAAAGCCAAAAGACGTTGAAGATGACATCCTACATTCTAAAGGAAAGGTTGAACTAGACTTACATAAAGATGAGAAAGCTCTCCAAGAAGAGCAAAATGAAAAGAACCAATATGGTTTTAATTATGATATTCTTGACAAGTTTTTTGAGTGTGCAGGATTGCAAGATAGTATGTTTGTACGAGCAAAATATGAAGAAGAAACATAATAAGTAATTCACTCGATGAATAGCTGGAGGAAGGAATTTGCAAAAACTATATTGCAAGTGTTAAAGGTAGCATTGAAGATGCTATAGATCATTGGTTTTACAACTAAAGCTATAGAATTGAAAAAGGGTAGTGTAGTTTTGCACATCCTAGATGCAAGAAAAAGAAATGGTGAAAGAAAAGAAGTAACAAGAAGATGAGATATCCATTGTTTAAAGTTGGAGTACAAAGAAGAGGAAGAAACACATTGAAAGCTTCAAAGATTGGAGCAGAAAGTACAAAAAGAAGCTACATCAACAAATAGCAGTAAAGAAGGTGAAGGTGAATATCTTTTGGAAACCTAATTGAGACATATACCAACAAACATTCATGTTTTCGAAATCCCTTAAAGGAAGTATGTTTTAGGAGTAGTTTGATCGTGTGTTTAGAGGTCGTAATTAAGGGGAGGTGTTAGAAAATAGTAATTGCTCTCGCCATGCAAACTGAGAAGTTCATTTTTATTATTAGCAGTGCAATTAGAGTATAACATGCATCCATTAGTTAGTTCACTCTAAGTTTAAGAGTCTATGTTTTTTATGTCAGAAGAGTTTAAATAGATGCCTTTAGGTTAATTGTAATGCATCAAGCATGATCGAGTTTCTTAATAATACAAGAAGCACCGAGGGATTTTTCCCCGTGTAGTTGTAATGCCTCGATTCCATAAAATTCATCATGATGCACAATTGGATGATTTCATATGGAAAATACTTGGAGATGGGGCACTTGGCTATGTAGTCTTGGGAGGATCCTTGAATTGAAGAGGCCCATCACTCCTAACATCGAAGGTCTAGAGGAATATTCTTTGAATATAATACTAGCTATGCAAATGACCTTGGACAACAATACTCTATGTCAGGTCGAATCTTGAACTAAAACTCCTCAAAAGTCTCATGGAGGCATTCCAACCCATTGAGTTTGAAAGGGGGGTGCATCAAGAAGAAATTTGTGGTCTCACTAATATGGTGCTTGAAGTGTTTGGTCCTCAGTGTGCCATTTTTGTCATTAGCATACAAGACATTAGGGAAGAAGTAGGTATTGAACCTCTTGATGGGATATGGTTGGGGAGGTTCAAACAAGGTTTCTGGCATGTGTTATAGAGATATCTCTTGGAAAGAGCTAGGAATCTTTATTCTGGATAGAAAAATAAGGTGGAGAGGGAGCCTCTTGAGCCTCAAAAGAGGGAGTAAAACCACCCTCCAATCTAATTATAAATGGGACATCTAAAGGTCAGGTGCTCCTCTTGTTGGGTTTGTTATAAGTGATATAAATAGCAAGTCCTCTTGGGGAATGGATATGGTGATTTATGTCAACACAAACTTGCGTTGAATTTCAATCCAATTTTCAATCCTTGATAATTATTATCACAATGATTCTTCAAACATTTATTTCATCCCACAATTTCATTGTATAATCAATATTCACTTGTAGCAGGAAATAAAACAAGGATCACTGAAAGAATACCATGCACAAGAGACACAAAATTTTTATCATGGGAAACCCAAACAAGGAGAAAACCCAACAAAATTTTCTCAGAAGATCAATCCAAATTCAAGTACAATGCCAAACATGAAGATGAACCCTAGCACAAGAGAGATTTGTCTTCCTTCATAGGAAACCCTAGTGAGCATAGATAATCCTCCAAGTGAATAAGAGAATAAGAGAAACCCCAAAATTATGCTTCTTTCCTTTGCTAGGCCTTCCTTGGAGGTGTGCACTTGGAGAGTGAAGAAGATGTGATGTCATTGTATGTCAAATGAAGTTTGAGAATACTTATATTTATATTCTTCAGTTGACTTGATTTTCACTCTTGAGTCCGACTTGTACTTTTGTCTTCTAGGTCCAAGTTACCCCTTTTATTGAGGTAGTTGTGCTCTTTCTTTCCTTCAACTTGGAATTCTTCAATGGTTTCTCTTCACTTATTTTATTATTTCTTCATCATACAAAATGTTTCCTCATTAATGTCTATCTCCTCACATGAAAATCAAATTCCCACATAGAGCTCTAATGTTGATTTGACCATACTCTAAGAAGTCTCAGACACTTCTTAGAGCCAATGTCAAATTCAACATTAGATTATACTTTGTCTATTCCACAAAGGGATGAGATCCCCCATCAAATAGATAAGTCAACTCACTCTAATTAGAATCAATCACCCTCGTTACGAAGCACTCCCACATAAAGTGATGCATGTGACATCTAGACTTATGACACTCATAGTCAATCTGCATGACTAGATAAAGGATAAGCATTTGAGCCTCAATACAGATAGTCAGTATTACACATGACTAATTAGGGCTACGAAGGGGCCATCATCTACCAACCATTAGTCAATATTACCCATGACCTATTTGCAAGAATGATTTGCATAATGTTTACTCAATGTTGGAACCATGGAGAAACATCAATAAGTTGATGAGTGTCCACTTTGACTTGACCAAGGGGGATACGGTGAATTTATTTCATTCTATTGAAGATATTTATGATATAAAATTTCTTGCACAACCTCATTGAAAAATATGATATGCTACATGTTTATAGAACATTGTTCAAGTTTTTCATCAAGGTCATAACAATTGAAGTAGCAGGGAGCCATGTCTTGTGCCTATGATATTTATTTATGTACTATAGTATAAGTCATATAATTAGTCGTCACTTTTAGAAAGAGGAATTATGTATCTAATTTATGTCTCTCCTTATTCTCTTGTCATCACTTTTGTCTCAAATTCAATATAAAATTATATTTCTTTCACATGTAAATAAGATTGCAATGAGCCTTGTGGTCTACTACACTCTCCATGATATTGATGTAGAATCCATGGAAAAGGTTGAGATATGTCCATGCCTAGTATGATTTGGCATGGGACAACCAAGAACTTATGGAGAAAAATAAAGGTTACGGAGTCTAAATGCAAGTGAGTATGGAGACAATGTGATGACAAACAATCACCATAGTATAACAATACCTAAGATTGCAGTGATTGTCTTGGTCTACTACACAATCCATGGTGTTGATGTGAAATCAATGGAAGAAGTTGACATATGCCCATAATTAGGATGATTTGGTATGCGACAACCAAGAACTTATGGAGAAAATTCAAGGTTATGGAGACAAAATGAAAGTGCGTATGGAGATAATAAAATGGCAAAAAATTACCATAGTATAGCAAAACCTATAGTATTTTGACCTACCCTAGATCGTATACTTTAATGGGATACAATTGCAACTATAACAAACAAAAATACCATTCGATTTTTGGCTCTGAGTGCTCGTGTCGCTCTGAGTCCTACGGTTTTGTGCTGCTGCACTCTCTTGGCAGGGCTTCGTGCCTTCCTGCTCTGGGCGCCTCTTGGAGGCAGTCGTTCTGTCAGGGTCGCCATTCCTGACACCAGATCTGGGTTCCCCTCAGGCCCATGCAATGAACTAGCTGCGTTCAGAAGATTGATCTCTGGTAGATCCAAGAATCTTCAAGCGGCTCCAATCCCTAAGTTTGTGAAGAAAATTGATGAGGTCCCTATCACTGACCTACCACCTCAGCATCCCACGCATGTGGTCTTTTCCCTGGAAGATCAAGCTTTGGTTGGTCAATTCACTGGTCCATGGCCCTCTTGCAAGACCATGGACAACTGGATCCAAAAGAACTAGAGGCCAGTGATCTCCAATAGCGTTACTTGCTATGCAGTGGGCAGAGGGTTCTTTCTCTTTGAATTTATTGCTAAAGAAGACCGAGATTTGATTTTTCAAAGCGACCCATACTTCATGGGGCCTCAAGGCTTATATCTGAATAGATGGACTCTAGACTTTGATCCTGCAGTAGATGTCCCCAAAGTCATTTTAGTCTAGTTTCATCTCCCAAATCTCTCGATCCATTGCTGGACTCCGTCATCCTTGCTCGCTATTGGGGACAGACTTGGCAAGTACATTGACAAAGCTCACCCAAAAGAGAACTATTCTTGCGCCAGAATTTGTGTCGAAGTTGATTTGGAAGCAGGTCTCCCTGAAGCAGTCAAACTAACGGTAGGAGATTGGCAGCATTACCAAAAGCTTGACTACGAACAACTGTCGTTCAAATGTCGTCATTGTCATGAGTATGGTCACTTCCAAAAGAGCTACCCTAAGAGACCGATTGATCTAGAAAAAGACCAAGAAGAAGGATGGATTCAGGCAAAGCGAACCAAATCCAATTCTAGGCATGTCCATAAAAAATAAGAGAGAAACCCAGGTACTTCCAGGACTGAAGAAGCTCCCAAAAATCCTCTAAATGAAGAAGGTAACAGCTCTGCGGTACATGCAAACGAAGTTCTAGAACCTAGGCATGATGAAGATCTGGATCGGGAGGCTAGGAATCATCCAATCTCAAATGCAGAAGAAATCGACCCTACTGCTAAAGGAAAAATCAAAAAATAAAACAGTCATCCTGGATCCACGACCCTTTCTTCAGATGAAGAGACCTCAGAGGAAGAGGAAGGTGAAGTTGGGTAGTGCCAACCCTCGCCAAAAAAAAAAAATCCAAGCAGGGAAGGAAGATGGACAAAGAGCGAAGAGAAGAAGCCACCTACAAAGATAAACTATTGGGAGCACAAGTCACGATTGAAGACATGATGAACTCCAGGTTCACTAAACAGAAAGGGCAGTTCAAAGGGGCTGCCAAAAATCCAAAAGGTAAGTAATGAAGATTGTCTCCTAGAATTGTAGAGGATTAGGGAGCAAGAAAACCTTTGAATCAATGAGAGATCTAATCCGCATCTCCAAATCTGATATCCTTCTGATCTAGGAGACAAAAATGGAGGAAGCAAGCTTCCTCCAAACTTCCCAATTATTATGGAAAAATGGTGATGGTCTTGCAAGAAGTGCCCGAGGTGTTTCTGGTGGTATCGACACTCTTTGGAAAAAAGAGGTCTTTGATTTAGTTCAGTCATCCTCTCACACTCATTGGATCCTTTCCACTCTGCATCACAAAGAATCCGGCATCCAGGTAAGCATTCTCAATATTTATGTTCAAGTTTTGATGTCGAAAAAGAAAGATTGTTGGTAGAGCGTTCAAGAGGTTTTTTCTTCCCAGAAGCCTGAAAACATAATCCTAGCCAAGGACCTTAATATCACTCTTAACTCCAAGGAAAAACAAGGAGGCTCTATTGTCAGAGACCCTCTAAGAGAAACTGTGGAAGACGTCATGAGGGATTGGGACCTTGAAGACATCAATCTGAACCATGGCATCTTTACTTGGACTGACAGAAGAATTGGTCCGGGCCATATTACGGCCAGACTCGATAGGTTCTTCGTCTAACAATCCATCACTGTATTGGGGTTCAGATCGGGCTCGTCCATCTTACCCTTCAGCATGTCGGATCATAAGCCGATCCTGTTGGATATTGCCGAAGAAAAAAATATGGGACCCATTCCTTTCAGATTTAGCCCTTGCTGGATTAATCAAGATGGTTTTCTTGAGCTAGTCAAGTTGGTTTGGGACGTCCCGGTTTCTGGCTCCCCCTTTTATATCTGGGAAGAGAAGATGTGAAGGCTTAAAAGAGCTCTCAAGGCTTTGGCTAAGTCTTTAAAATCTCCTGCAACCCAAAGAATAGAAGTTCAACAAAATCTGGAAAGTCATCAAAGATGGCAAGAAGATCAAACGCTGGACTATGCTATTCTAGAAAAAGAGTCCAATCTTCATCGTGTCCTTCACGCTACTTGTTGGAATGAGGAAGAAAACCTTAGGAAGAAATCTAGATGTCTTTGGCTAAAAGCCCGAGAAAAAAACTCTACCTTCTTCCACAAGCAAGCGAAAGGCCGAAAAAACTTTAAAGTCGTGAAGGAGATCCAGAGTCAGGGCCAAACAATCCTGGAGTTTGAAGAGATCAAAAAGGAAGAGCAGGGTCACTTCTAAAAAGTTTACACTGAAGAGGATTCTAGCTTCCCCAGCTCTCCCATCCTCGACTCGGTCCCCCTTTTGATTTGTCGCTCTACTAACAAAATTTTTTTGGCCCAGGTCTCGAAGAAGAAGTGAAGCAGGCCTTGGCGTCTATGGAGCCATTCAAGGCGCCGGGGCCGAATGGGTTCATGGCCAGATTCCTCAAAGTCTTCTGGAAAATCATCAAGCACGATCTTGTTAAAATGATCCTCAAGTCTCAGTCCTGTGCCAAAATTGGAGGGAGCACCAACTTGGCCTTCCTAGCCCTTATCCCTAAAGAAAAAGGAGCCACCTCTTTCGATAGGTTCAAGCCTATCTCGTTATGCAATATTGGATATAAAATGATCACCAAAGTCATCGCCAATAGGATTAAAGAGGTGCTTCCTTCCATCATCCTGGATAATCAAGGAGGCTTTGTCAAAGGGAGGCAGATCGCAGATAATATCATCCTTATCTAGGAAGCAATACAATCCAACATTAAGCATCGGGAAAAAGGTATGATCATAAAACTGGACTTAGCTAACACATTTGATAGAGTTAGATATGACTTTATCTTCCAAGTTATGCATCGATTTGGCTTCGATCTAGGCTTCATTAGCTGGATCCAAGCCTGTATTAAATCTCCTTAGATTTCCCCCCTGGTCAACGGGCGTGCTGCTAATTTATTCCAGGATTCCAGGGGCCTTCGTCAATGTTTCCCTCTTTCTCCCCTTCTCTATGCCATCCAAGCCCTAGTGCTCAGTTTTCAGCTCAACCAATGCCATCTCAATAATGAGCTTATTGGGCTACGCATTGCCAGAGGAGTAAAAGATGCCAATCACGCCTAGTTTGCTGATGATACTATCCTCTTGGGGGGGGGCGAGTGTGATCTCAGCCAGAGTTTTTAAAAGAGAACTAGATCTCTACCAAGAAGCCTCGGGTAGTCTTATCAACTACAGAAAAATTCAAATCCTTAGTTGGAACTGCAATCCTAGAGAAATGACAAACATAAGCAAAATCCTGGGTATAGAAGGAAAAACCCAATGGGATGCCTTCAAGTATCTAGGAGTCCCTATCTTCAAGGCCTCTCTGAACTCCACCTCCTGGCTCCCTATAATTGACAAAATAAAAAACATGATCAACTCCTGGGGTACAACATGATTAAATCCAGCTGGGACAGTAGTTCTCATTAAAGCATTGTTATCTTGTATCCCCATATACCAATTCTCCATTATCCTTGCCCCAAAAGGCGTGCTAGCCAACATTTAATCTTTGCTCAAAAAATTACTCTGGAAAGGTGGGAAACAAAATGAGAAGAAGCTCCCCCTTGTTAGTTGGGATAAGGTAGCAAAACCCTTGATGTAAGTTGGGTTACAAATCAGGCAGCTGGCTATGCAAAATTTAGCACTTGGGGCTAAAATTCTATGGAATATTATCTCGGGTAAACCGACGTGGTGCAAATCCTCCCTTTGGAAAAAATATTTCATAGGAAGCCAACTAAGATGTCTGGACAAATCCCCAAGGGTAAGAAAGGGCTCTGCCATCCTCCCAATTCTGTTGAAAGCTCTCTCCTTCTTCTTAGCAAAGATCATGTTGATACCCGAAAATGGGAAGCATATAAAGGTTTGAGAGGACTCGATAATGGGGGATCCTCCGTTGAGCCAGTGGCCTGGTATGGAGCATTTAAAAGAAGATATGCAAAGCAAGAATCTGGTAACCCTGTGGGATATTTCATAGTGGAATGCAGATGGTTCTTGGAAGAGCTGGGAAATTCCTTGCCCAAACCAGCTGGAAAGAGACAAGGAGCTTCTTCCTACCAATCTGAGAGGGAAATACCCAATCTCCAGAAATACTAAAGATTCAAGGGGTTGGGGGCACAAGACAGGTCATTATATTACCTCAACAGGATACAAGTTGTTATCGAATCCCAGAAATATGGAGAATCCTGCCATCTGGAAAAGTATCTGGGCTATAAAAAGCCTCCCAAAAATTGACTTCTTCACGTGGACCGTTGCCCAGGATAGAATTATGACTGGGGAAAACCTTAGAAAAAAAGGATGGGAAGGTCCCATGAGATGTCCCTTTTGTTTAAACAATGAAGAAACTGCAATCCATATCCTGATTTCTTGTCAGTTTTCCAGAGAAGTCTGGAAAGCTGTCCTTCCAAAAAAGTTGAGCTCCCTCCGAGCAACACTCATTCTCTTTTTATCAACTGGGCTTCCAAATCTCCCTTTAGTCTTGATTCTGGTAGAACCAAATCGTGCTGGATTGCTTTACCAAAGGTTATTATATGGAAGATTTGGCTTGAAATAAATGCTCGAATTTTCAGAGGGAAAGTGGGAAAAGCCTCTCAGGCTGTTGCAAAAGTTGATGGCCTTCTGGGTGATTGCCTCGCTCACCTCTGGAGCGACTCAGGTCCTGTTCCCTCCTCAGAGGAAGCATGGATTCATAGCCTGCCTCCTAATCTTCCATCGATTATCCCAAACCCCAAGGTGGGGAGTCCATGGGAAATTAGGATGGAGGAAAAGTACCTCGACTCTTGGTTGAGATGACTATGCATGGTGGTCTTGTTCACAGACGGAGCTTCTAAAGGTAATCCTGGGTGGTATGGGGGGGCGGGGTTCTCTTCACCCCGGATGGACAAATGGAAACCAAATTCTCCTAGGGACTTGGTTAGGAAACTAACAATATTGCAGAGGCCCTTTCTCTTTGGCAGAGACTTTGGATTGCTAAGAATCAAGGAATCACCGAGCTCATAGTTCTGGGAGACTCGAGAATAATTATTCAAGCCATGGATGAGAACTCTCTTCCTAATGAATGGCATCTTAGGCACCTGATTAAAAAAATTAAGAAGCTGGCTCTTTCCTTCCTGAAAATTGACTTCTTCCATGTCTTGAGGTTGCATAATAAAGAAGCAGACCTTGCTGTGAATCTAGGATCCACCCTAGGCCTTAGGTCCTTGTTAATCAATGGGATTATCTCCTTTTGTGCTCCCCCATAGGACCAGGGCTAGGGATGTGGGGCTTAAGTTCCCATGGGCCCAAGCTCTAATGCTCCTCTCTCTCTGGGATCTCGACGCGCATGTTTCTGCTGACACGACAGGTGGAGGAAGGCAGGCACGTGGTCGCATGTTGGATTACCGGGGGGGGAGTGTTAAATGCGATACAGAGGAGTCCCCTCACCTTGTGTGAGTTTCTCTGCTTGTCTCTTCGACACTGCGTGAAAGGAGTAAGGTGATGCAAGGTATACTGGTTTGCACGCAGGTTTTAATTGCTCTGTTCATCATGACCCCGAACTGCAAGGACTTTAAAATGCGGAGGATTAAGGCAAGAGGCACGAGAATTTCGTTGATTTGTTGCAGCTCCAATCTCCCGGAAGTGTTGAAGCTGATCTGCAGAATTGTTGAAGGGAAGCAGGCCTTGGTATTCATCATGGAAACCTCAGCTGAGTCCTCTGGCTCGTCCTTCCCTCCCGATTTCATTGAAGCAAATATCAGAGAGCTTAAGAAAGATGTTATGGTGCTACAAGTTCAGGGAGAGGCGATTGATACCGAAGGAGGCAAAAGTTTAGAAAATGTGGACAAAGATCTTGTGCATCTGTGGAAGAAAACCAAGGGAGCAATGAGGAAAACCGAGAATGCTGTAATTGGTTTGATTGCTAAACTGGAAATAAAAGTGGACAAGCTCTCCCTGAATCTTGCCAAGACGGAAGCTCCTCCCATGCCAGGTTCCTCGTCCAGTCTAGATGTGAATATCAAATAAGTTTGGTGATGGGTCTGCATCTTTGCTAGTATCTATGGCTTAGTGGTCAGTGGTGGTGTTGACCTGCATCGAGCACAATGCTTGGTTCAAGGTTGATCAATTATGATACGATCAAGGGTTTGAGAAAGGATGAAATGTAAATCTTGAACAAGTTGGTGTTGAATACTAGATGCATGCCTAAGTCTAATGGAAAGTTGAATAGAAAGTCATTTTCTCTTGTTGGTAAGTCATTGTATAGGGTCCATATTAGACTGGCTTGATTCTTCCATTGTGGTCCTTTGAATATGTACTTTTGCAAATGTTGCAAGACTATGTCACTAACATTAAACTAATGTGGCATGTGTTGTATGTCTTATCAATCCTTATACTTTTGTTACTTTCAATTAAGTATGTATTGGATATGTTGATCTATCTATTGAATTTTTTGAATAAGTTGTTTTTCCGTGTCTTGTTCTTTATCCTTTTGTCAAGATGTTGATGCCAACAATGATAAGAGTGGAACATCTTTTAGTGTAAGACGTTCCAATAAATTTCTAAATTCTCTCTCTACACCTTAGCATCATTCTAGAAGCTAAATGAACCTTTTCTTTAGCTTAATGTTGTTTGCAAGTAGTTGAAGCTATCATAACATGCTATATGCCTAATTTTAACCTTGGATCATGGTTGTAATGTGTCAAAATGGGAGACAATATGTTAGTAAGTATATTACATACTTACAACTGAAATGTTTTGTTTTTAAGTAAACATTTTGTTTGTCTTAACATCCTATAGGGTTAGTATTTTCATTAGTAATAATTTGAGTTTTTAACTTTTTCTCATTTCTTTTTCTTTAAATTTCTAATGTAATTTAGGGGAGTAATTATGGTGTAATTAAGTAACTTAGAATATCATGCTTGTGAACTTTATCACAAGACTAGTTTGGATTTATGCACATTTTAGAGATTAATAGAACTAAAAAAATACTGTTGTCGAAAAGAAGTGAAATAGTGGGCATTGCAAACCACAACAAATAGGGGAATAGATGATGGCAAAGGATAGAAACGCATACTGTGTTTCCTTTATATTGGAAATCGAAGGGGATAGGAGGATTGGACAACCAGGTATGTTCAATCATCGTATCTCCTTGTACTCTTGGTTGTCCCAGTGTTGATCCCTGTCAAACTACATTTCTCGTATTACTAAGGGGACCAGCAAAAGGAAACACATTTGGTGATCAACGCTTCGCTGCTTAGAAGAGCTTACCTATAACAATACAATACATCCGGCTGGGCATGTTGCAATCATAGAGGGATGTGTGATCATAGTGTATGGCCTTACATAATTGTTTTGTTGACGAAGATCGTCCGTCCCATAGTAGTGGATTTATATCGATATTCAAGAACCACGACTTAAGATTGTGTGCTAGTTAGAGTAATCATTAAGGTAAAAAGTAGGGAAATGGATGACTGCAAAGATGGTGATAGACATTGTAAGGTGGGAGAGGGAATTGGAGTGAAAATGAAAATCGTGTCTACTCATATAATTCTGGATGAAAAAATAAAGAATAAAAAAGTATGACATACTTGTGCGACTGAGGTAGGATCTAAGAAGTATAGGTCTTAGAAGTGTGTTCGGCTTGGAATAGATAAGCAATATATTTGACAAATGATGACAATGAGAAATCAATAAAAGAAGATTTGGCATAAGGATTCTACTCCCGAAACGAGCAATTTCTTCTGGGCTATGATAAGTTTAATGTGGAGATGCTATCTTGGAGTTTAAAATGGTCATTGAGATGGCAAATCTGGGATCGAGCATTGAGAGCTTGTTCCTGAATACAACTCAATGGGAACAATGTGAGCTTATTTGGACGGAGGTCAGAGAATTGAGATGTAAAATTGCTTAGCAGAAGAAATTTAACTCATGGGAGGAATGTGAGGTTATTGAGAGGGAGGTTAGGATTGAGATTTAAGCTTTATTTGCAGAAGAAGATTAATGATGACTTCTTTTTGAAACCCGGTGGAAAATTGTCATATATTATATTTAATATAACAATGGTACAAGGTAGGGAGGGGAAAACTATTATAGGGATAAATCATACAATATCTCTTGTCGCTTAGAAGCAGGGATGATGTGCGACATACTTCACTTTTGGTCAAGACATTTTTTACGGACTTTTGACGTGATACACGTTTTACTTCAAGAGACACCCACTTGACTTTAACGAGCTGTTACCTTGACATGATTTACCTGCAAGACACTTTTGCTTGCAACCAACTCTCACTTCGACCGAAACACTTTTAGTCGAAATTTATAAAAAGAAATTTCTTAGACCAAATAATTATAATATGAAAAACACTTTTCACCGATCCGTAACTTGGGATAAACCTTGACACAACTATATTGCGAGAGACTCACAATATCATATAACCAAATATTAAGTGAGACCTGTGTTGAGCACTCTGGGGATAAAAACTCAAACTTTTACACGGTGAAATATTTGTGGATTCTTTGTGTATTTCACTAAACGAAAAATGTAAACAACATTTACTCAAGTAATTATGGAGAAGATGTGCGTCATAAATAAGACATGTAATCAACCATAAACTATGGACTTATATATTATCACGACATAAGAAAGAACTACAACCGCAATTACAAACTTGGAAATTTACAAAGATGTTTAACCTTTTATAGAGCTTTGGCTCTCAACACTTTCCAAACACACGAGCTTGAGCTCTCAAAATATTCTATGAGTTTTTCTTCTTCTCCTTTTCTTCTTACTCTGTTACGCATGCATGCTCTCCTCTTCTCATTGTTTTTCATTTTTCTTCTTCTTCATATACAAAGACTAAAAATTGCTTATCTTGGAAACTACATACTTACATTAAAGACTGTAATAAGTTTCTACCTAAAAAATTAACTTCATAAATTAAATTCGACTACTTAACTATGGAGAGACGTGAACTCTTCATCCTGCCAGACTGCTTGACAACATTGTACCTCTACAAACTCTGAGAGAGTCGATTGAGATAATATGTAGATCAACAAGTAATTAATATTTCCAACACTCCCCCTTAATTTTGAGTAGATGGGGATCTTTAAACAAAAAATTACAAAATGTTTCAGAGCTAAAACTTGCTCTATGCATGACAGAATTCACTGAGCAGAAATTGTCATTCTTAAATAAATTCGTAGATACTAGAACGTATCCCATGCCAATAGTTTTGTAAAGATTTCTTCTAGCTGATCTTCAGACCTGCAGAATTCTAAACAAATTTCTTTGTCGTTCACCAATTCTCTTATGAAATGATACCTTGTGTCGATGTGCTTGGTTCTCTTGTGAAATACATGGTTCTTATATAGAGAAATGGTTGAACTATTGTCACAAAAAATAATTGTGGGTTCTTGTTGGTTCTGCGACAGGTCTTTTAAAATTCTTCGCATCCAAACAACTTGACATGAAGTGCTTGTAGCTGCAACATACTCTACTTCTGCTAAAGACATAGTTACAATGGGTTGTTTTTTCAAAGCCCATGACACAACACTTGTACCAAAATGAAATGTGTACCCAGATGTGTTTTTCTTGTCATATGTGTTGTCTCCATTGTCACTGTTAGTGTATCCAATGAGTTTAAAATTTTTTGAGGTTGAATACATAATGCCAAGGTCCTTTGTGCTACTTACATACCTCAGAATTCTCTTACCTACTTGCCAACAAGAGTCTTTTGGCGACTCCATGAATCTTGAGATCAAAGTTACTCCATACATGATGTTTGGTCTTGTCGTAGTTGAATACACAAGGCTACCAAACAACCTTTTAAACAGTGTAGGATCTACAGTTTATCCATCATCATCCTTGCTCAATTTTAAACCTGTTATTACTGGTGTTGGGGTTATCTTGCAATTAGGAATATTGAATCTTTTTAAAACTGTACTTGCATACTTCGATTGTGATATAAAAATACCACTTTTAGATTGTTGGACTTCAATCCCCCCAAAAAAACTTCATAAGCCCCAAATCAGTCATTTCAAACTCACTTTCCATGATTCTTCTAAAATCCTTTATGCGAAAATCGCCAGTAAATACTAAATCATCTATATACAGGAAGAAAATTAACATGTTACCTTGCTCATTAAATTTGGTGTACAACATCGGTTCACTTTAACTTCTGTGAAATCCATTCTAGTGAGATAGGAATCAATGCGACTGTACCAAGCTCTAGGAGCTTGCTTCAAACCATAGAGTCCCTTTTTCAGCCTACATACTTTGTGCTCTTGACCTGGAACTTCATAGCCTTGTGGTTGTTCCACATAGACTTCCTCCTCCAAATATCCATTCAAAAATGTTGATTTAAAATCCATTTGATAAACATGCAATTTGTTTTGTGCAACAATGGCCAGAACTGTTCTGACTGTATCCATGTGTGCGATTGGTGCAAAATTTTCATTGAAGTCTATGTCGGGATGCTGTGTGAACCCTCTTGTGACCATTCTTTACTTGTGCTTCTGTACATTCCCATTAGCATTTTGCTTGGTCTTGTAAATCCATTTGATGTTGATTACATCCTTATCTTTTGGTACATCTACTAGCTCCCATGTTTGATTCTTCTCAATGCATTCTATTTCTTCATCCATGGCTTGTTCCCATACTTCTTATTCTACATCTTCCTCAAATGTTAGAGGATCATCTATTTGAGATAATAATGCTAAAAGAGAGAATGAATTTGGTGTACTAGCTTCATATATCTCACACATACTTCTTTTGTTCACTGGATCTGTCGATTTCGACCTCGACGAACTGCTTGATGGTGTTTTTTTTCCTCTTGGTGTGCTTGTCGGTGTAGCTTGAGCTGCAACTTGAGTTGACGTTCCTTGTGTTGAACCAGTCGCGGTGTCCCAAGAGTCGACGGTGTTGCGACATTTTTACATACATGCGGTGTTTGAACTACTTCCTCTTCCATGTCATCATGCTCGACATTTGACACAATCTTGACATTCTTCTCGATGGTTCCATCCCATGATTCATTCTCGAAAAATTGAACATCGCGACTGATGATTACTTTCCTTGCGACAACATCATACAACTTATATGCTTTTGTGTCTTCAGAGTAACCAATAAAAATACATTTTTGTCCCTTCTTGTCTAGTTTCCTTCTCAACTCATTTCGAACATGAGCATATGAGACACAACCAAAAAAATTTAAATGAGAAACACTATGATTCATACCTGTCCATGCTTCTTGAGGGACTTTGTTCTTCACGCTCTTTGTCGGACACCATGTTAGCAAAAACCGAGTCGGCAAACTTGACTTACTGCTTTGTTATAAAATTTTCACGCCTACTTCTTTTTCTTTTTACTTGTCGGGTGAAACCGACTAGACAAGTATACCAATATGTTCAGCCTTTTAGACCCGAATCTTTTACCTTGACAAATTCTTACTTGTCGGTTCTATCGATAGGTTTTACTTTGATCACTTGTCGGCTTGACCACTTCGACAACTTGTCGGTTTGACCACTTGACGGTTTTTGACCTTAGACGTAACTTAACCGACAACTTGTCAATTTTACTCGACCGTTTTACTTGGACTCACTTGCTCTGGTTTAGTTTTAGTTGGAATTTACAAATGATATTTCTTAGTCTAAAAGACTTAAGAAATTACAAATGTTTTTCACCTGCCAGTAAGATGAAGTAAAAACCGACACAATCAACAATTCAACAAAACTATAAAAACATATAACCAAACATTTAGGAATACTTATGTCGACCACTCTGGCGTAGAACCTGGAACTTTTACTGGGTGAGAAATTTATGGATTCTTGATCTTTCACTCAAACGGTAAATGTAAAGAATATTTACCCAAGTAGCCCTAGAAAGAATGTGCGGATAAATAAACATGCATTCAACCATAAACTATTTGATATATATATATATATATATATATATATATATATATATATATATATATAACTTGTCGAGAAATAAAAAAATGGAATCCAAACTTGTGGGCTCTCCGACTGATCACACACACAAAAGCTTGAGCTTCAACTTCACTCTCTGCTCAGAGTTCTCTCTTTCTCTCTTTTTCTCACCTAGAGTTCGAAATGATTTAAAAACTTCTTCTTCTATTTATAGGCAACCTGAAATTGCTTCTTCGTGAATCTACAGACTTGCCATTAATGGATGTAATAACTATCTATCTACAGACTTAGCTTCATAAATGAATTCAACTGGTTTAGATTTCCGAATCGTGGAGTCTTCACACGTGTCAGACTGACTGAAAAGATCTGAACTGATACAGACTCTGACATAGTCGGTTGAGCTCCGATACGGATCTGCAAGTAATTAATATTTCCAACACCCTCCTTTAATTATGAGCAGATGGGGATTTTTTTAAACAGAATTTACAAAATGTTTCAGAGCTTAAACATGCTCTTTGCATGACAGAGTTCACTGTACAAAACTTGTCATTCCAAGATAACTACGTTGATACTGGAATGTGTCATTTGTCAATGGTTTTGTAAAGATGTCTGCAAGTTGATCTTCACACCTGCAAAATTCTAAACGGATTTCCTTGTTGTTCACCAACTCTCTTATGAAATGAAACCTTATGTCGATGTGCTTGGTTCTATTGTGAAACACATGGTTCTTTGATAATGCAATGGCTGAATTGTTGTCACAGAAGATGGTTGTTGGTTCTTTATGGTTTTGTGACAAGTATTTTAACACTCTCTGCATCCAGACAGCTTGACATGCAACGCATGTAGCTACAACATACTTTGCTTCTGCTAAAGACATAGTTACTATGGGCTGTTTCTTTGAAGCCCATGAAACAATGCCTGTACCAAAATGAAATGTGTACCCATATGTGCTCTTCCTGTCATCTATGCTTCCTCCATTGTCACTGTCAGTGTAGTAAGTGAGTTTAAAATTTTCTGAGGTTGAATACATAATTCCAAGGTTTTTTGTGCCACTTACATACCTCAGAATTCTTTTACCTGCTTGCCAATGTGAGTCTTTTGGTGACTCCATGAATCTTGAGATCAGACTTACTCCATACATGATGTCTGGTCTTGTCGCTGTCAAATACATAAGGTTGCCAACAAGTATTTTAAACAACGTAGGATCTATAGATGATCCTTCATCATCCTTGCTCAATTTTAAACTTGTTATTACTGGTGTTGGGCCTGTCTTGCAATTAGAAATATTAAATATTTTTTAAACTTTACTTGCATACTTTGGCTGTGATATAAAAATACCACTTCCATACTGCTGGACTTCAATGCCCAGAAAAAACTTCATAAGCCCCTGATCAGTCATTTCAAATTCACTTTCCATGACTGCTTTAAATTATTCTATGCCAAAGTCACCAATAAATATTCACTCATCTACATACAGGCAGAAAATTAACATCTTACCTTTCTCATCAACTTTGGTGTACAATGTCGGTTCACTTTCACTTCTGTGAAATCCATTTTCAGTGAGATAGGAATCAATCCGACTGTACGAAGCTCTAGGAGCTTGCTTCAAACCATAGAGTGCCTTTTTCAGCCTGTACACTTTATGCTCTTGACCTGGAACTTCATAGCCTTGTGTTTGTTCCACATATACTTCCTCTTCTAGATAGCCATTCAAAAATGCTGACTTGACATCCATTTGATAAACATGCCATTTGTTTTGTGCAGCAATGGCCAAGATTGTTCTGATTGTATCCATGCGTGCAACAGGTGCAAACGTTTTATTGAAGTCTATGCCGGGTTGTTGTGTGAACCCTCTTGCTACCATTCTTGCTTTGTTCTTCTGCACATTCCCATCAACATCTTGCTTGGTCTTGTAAATCCAATTGACGCTGATTACATCATTGTCTTTTGGTACATCAACCATTTTCCATGTCTGGTTCTTCTCAATGCATTCTATTTATTCATCCATGGCTTGTGCCCATACTTCTTCTTCGATAGCTTCTTGAAATGTTAGTGGATCATATATAGGAGAAAATAATGCAAAGAGAGAGAATGAATTTGGTGTACTAGCTTCATATATCTCATGCAGACTTATTGTCTTCACCGGTACTGTCGATGTCAACCTTGACGAAATGATTGATGGAGTTTGTTGTCCTCTTGGTGTGCTTGTCGGTGTAGCTTGAGCTGCAAATTGTGTTGATGATCCTTGTGCTGAACCATGTCATGGTGTCATGGGAGTCGTCGGTGCTGCAACCGGTTGACTTACATGTGGTGTTTGAACCACTTCCTCTACCATATCATCATTGTCGACATTTGACACAATATTGACATTTATGTCGACAGTTCCATCCCATGATTCATTCTTGACAAATTGAGCATCTCGACTGATTATCACTTTCCTTGTGACAGGATCATACAACTTGTATGCTTTTGTGTCTTCAGAATAGTCGACAAAAATACATTTATGTGCCTTGTTGTCTAGCTTCTTTCTCAACTCATCTAGAACATGAGCATATGCAACACAACCAAAGACTTTTAAATTAGAAACACTATGATTCATACCTTCCTATTCTTCTTGAGGAACTTTGTTCTTCACACTCTTTGTCGGACACCGGTTCATAATGTATACAATAGTTGCGACTGCTTCACCCCAATATTCATTTGGAAAATGCTTGGATGCCAACATGTTGCATGCCATCTCCATAATGGTTTTGTTCTTTCTATCTGCAACACTATTCTGCTGACGTGTATACCATGCAGTGAATTTCTTTTGTATGTCATGGGTTTTGCAAAAATTTATAAATTCATTTGAAACATATTCACCTCCTTTGTCGGTCCTTAAGATCTTGATACGGTGTCCACTCTGGTTCTCCACGAGTGCCTTGAACTGCTGAAAATAACTAAATGCATCAGATTTATGTTTCAGAAAATATACCCATATTTTTCTTGATTAGTCATCAATAAAAGTTAGAAAATAATTGTAGCCACCAATGGATGATGTCTGCAATAGACCACAAATATCAAAGTGCACAATTTCAAGTGGTGTGCATGCTCTATAAGACTTTTCGACTGGAAAAGTCTCTCTATGCTGCTTGTAAAGAATGCAACCTTCACAAACCCTTTCTGGTATGTCGATCAATGGCAATCCTTTCACCATATTCTTTGTGTGCAGTAGCTTCTGCCCACCAAAATTCAAATTACCAATTATGAAATGCCACAACCAGGATTCATCCTGTACTTCTGTCTGAAATACAGCCTGAAAATCAGTGCTGCTATTTTCTTTCTTATTGAGATACTCGACTGCTTCTTTACTTTCTGCCTTGAATGCAGTCCTATATTTGTCTTCCTTTTCATGTCGGGAACTATCCTCAATGGAAACAAGTGATTTCTTGTCATTGGCACTTTTTCTATCAGTTGGTCACTTGGATGCTTGTCTTTAATCACACAGTGATCATCTTCTATGTAGACTTTGTAGGATTTTTGTATAAGTTGTCCAATGCTCAACAAATTATGTTTCAGACCTTCGACATGATAGACATCAAGGATATACTTACTCTCCCCTTGTTTGGTTAGAATACCGATAGTACCCTTTCCCAAAACAGTAACTTGGACATTGTTTCCAAGTGTAACATCAGTTTGAACTGAATTATCTAGACTGGAAAACAAATTTAAATTACCAGTCATATGATTGCTGCAGCCTGAATCTAAGTACCATATGTCATGTGGAATTTCTTAAACAACATTGCATTCAATTGGAGATGTAGATGCCATTAACATTGCACTTGTCGGAGTGCTGGTGTTGGCCGACTGATTTGGGCTTTTCTTTCCTTGGTCATATTGCTTCTTCCTACATTCATATGCATAATGACCAAATTTCTTACAATAATGACATTGAATTTTTGATTCATCAAACCTATGACCACTTGGCTAACTTGGATTTTGATACTCTCCTTTACTAGCAACATTTATAGGACTTCTGCCTCGTCCTCCTCTGGAAGAACTTCTTCCTCTGCCTCTGGAGTTGTTTCTCCCCCTGCCTCTACCACGGCTTATGGATGATTGTGCTGCGAATGCACCTTCCAATGATTTTTTTGTTCTGCTGAGTCTATGTTCATGATTGATGAGTGAAGCTTGTAGCTCATCAATGGTAAACACCGACATGTCTGTGTGTTATTCCAAGGTCACAACCAAGGATTCAAATCTTGGGGGAAGACTTCTGAGAATTTTTTCAACAACCCTTTGGTCTTCTATGGCTTCTCCATGAGATTTCAGTTGGTTTATCAAACCAACAACTCTGGTGTAGAATGAGTCTATCGACTTAGAGTCTTTCATGGACAGAGATTCAAAATCTCTTCTCAAAATCTGCAACTTGGAAGTCTTTGCCTTGCCCAAGCCTTGATATGTGGTCTCCAATGTATCCCATGCCTACTTAGCATTAATTACTGCTGCTACTCTTGGGAGTAGGCTTTCATGCATGGCTTGATGTATGTAGAACATAGATTTTCCATCTTTCTTCCTCTGTTCCCTCAAGGCATCTTTCTCAGCTTGTGTGAGATTGTTATATGCTGTCATATCTACTGGCTTTGCATAACCATGCTGGACTATCTCCCAAACATCTTGACGTTTGAACAAAGCCTTCATTGTTAGAGACCAACATTCATAATTCTTTCCTGTAAAAAATGGAGTTTGCAATGAACCAGAAGTGGAAGCCATTTTTAATTTTTAATTTTCCACTTTTAAGATAAATTTCATTCCTAAACCTTGCTCTGCTACTAGTTAGCAAAAACCGAGCCGACAAACTTGAGTTACTGCTCAGTTATAAAATTTTCATGTCGACTTTTTTTTCTTTTTACTTGTCGGGTGAAATCAACTAGACAAGTATACCAATATGGTCGGCCTTTTAGACCTGACTCTTTTACCTTGACAAGCTCTTAGTTGTCGGTTCTACCAACAGTTACTTGTTGGTTTTACCGACATGTTTTACTTCGACCACTTGTCGTCTTGACCACTCCGACAACTTGTTAGTTTGACCACTTGATGGTTTGTCACCTTAGACATAACTTAACCGACAACTTGTCGGTTTTACTTGACCGTTTTACTTGGACTCACTTGCTCTTGTTTGGTTTTAGTTGGAATTTACAAATGATATTTCTTAGTCTAAAAGACTTAAGAAATTACAATGTTTTTCACTTGCTAGTAAGATGAAGTAAAAACCAACACAATCAACAATTCAACAGAACTATAAAAACATATAACCACACATTTAGGAAGACTTGTGTCGACCACTCTGCCGTAAAACCTAGAACTTTCACTAGGTGAGAAATTTATGGATTCTTGATCTTTCAATCAAATGGTAATTGTAAACAATATTTACCCAAGTAACTCTAGAAAGAAGGCGTGGCTAAATAAACATGCATTCAACCATAAACTATTTGATATATATATATATATATAACTTGTCGGGAAATAACAAAATGTAATATAAACTTGTGGGCTCTCTGACTGATCCAAACTTGTCGGCTCTCCCACTGATCACACACACAGAAGCTTGAGCTTCAACTTCACTCTCTGCTCAGAGTTCTCTCTTTCTCTCTTTTTCTCACCTAGAGTTCGAAATGATTTACAAACTTCTTATTCTATTTATAGGCAACCTGAAATTGCTTCTTCATGAATCTACAGACTTGCCATTAATGGTTGTAATAACTATCTACCTACAAACCTAGCTCCAGAAAATAATTCGTCTGGTTTAGATTTTCGAATCGTGGAATCTTCACTCTTGTCAGACTGACCGACAAGATATGAATTGATACGGACTCTAACAAAGTCGGCTGAGCTCCGATTCAGATCTGCAAGTAATTAATATATCCAACACACCGGTTCATAATATATACAATAGTTACAACTGCTTCAGCCCAATATTCATTTGGAAAATGCTTGGTTCCCTTCATACTGCATGCCATCTCCATAATGGTTCTGTTCTTTCTCTCCGCGACACCATTCCGCTGAGTTGTATATCGCGCAGTGAATTGCTTGTGTATGCCATGAGTCTTACAAAAATTTAGGAAATATTTTGAGACATATTCACCACCTCTGTCTGTCCTTAATATTTTGTTCATGTATCTACTATGGTTCTCCACGAGTGCTTTGAACTGCTCAAAACAACTAAATGCATCAAATTTATGTTTGAGAAAAATATAACCATGTTTTTCTTGTGAAGTCATCAATAAAAGTAAGAAAATAATTGCATCCACCCATGGATGATGTCTGCATTGTGTCACAAATGTTAGAGTGCACAATATCAAGTGGTGTGCATGGTCTATATGACTTTTCGACTGGAAAAGTATCTCTATGCTCCTTGCCGAAAACACAGCCTTCACAAAATCTCTCTGATTTGTCGATCAATGGAAATCCTTTCACCATATTCTTCGTGTGCAGTAGATTCAACCCACCAAAATTCATATGTCCAAATTTGAAATGGTACAACCAGGACTCATCCTGAACTTCTATTTGAAATGTTGCTTGAAAATCAACGTTGTCCTTTTCTTTCTTCTCGTAGTGCTTGTCTGCTTCTTTGCTTTCTTCCTTGAAAGCAGCTCCAGTATTTTCCTTTCCTTTCATGTATGGCATTATCCTTAAAGAAAACAGGCGATTTCTTGTCATTGGTACTTGTGCTATCAGCTGGTTGCTTGGATGCATGTCTTTAATCACACAATGGTTGTCCTCTATGTAGACGCTACACCCTTTTTTATCAGTTGTCCAATTCTCAATAAATTATGTTTCAGACCTTCGACATGATAGACATCATGCATAATATTTCACTCCCCCTATTTGATTAGAATACCAACAATACATTTTCCCAAAACAGTGACTTGGACATTATTTCCAAGTGTGACATCAATTTGAACTGATTTATCTAAACTGGAAAACAAGTTTAAATTACCAGTCATATGATTGCTACAACATGAATCTAAATACCATATGTCGCATGGAATTTCTTGGACATCATTGCACTCAATTGGTGATGCACATGCTATTAACATTGCACTTGATGAAGTGTTGGTGTTGCTCAACTGATTTTGGCTTTTCCTTCCTTGGTCATACTGTGGTCATACTACTTCTTTCTGCATTCATATGCATAATGACCAAATTTCTTGCAATAATGAAATTGAATTTTTGATTTATCAAACCTGTGACCACTTAGTTGACTGGGGTTCTAATTCTGTCCTCTACCAGTGATATTCGCGGGACTGATGTTGCGTCCTCCTTTGGAAAAATTTCTTCCGTTGCTGCTAGAATTATATCCCCCCCTACATCTTCCACGACTTATGGATGGTTGTGCTGCAAATGCACCTTCTAATGATGTGTTTGATATATTGATTCTATGTTCATGATTGATGAGCGAGGCTTGTAGCTCATCAATGGTAAACTAAAACATGTCTTTGTTTTCTTCCAAGGTTACGACCAAGGATTCAAATATTTGGGGAAGACTTCTAAGAACTTTTTCAACAACCCTTCTATATTCTATATTTTGTCCATGAGATTTCACTTGATTTATCAACTCAATAACTCAATTATAGAATGAGCCCACAAACTCTGTATCTTACATTGACAGAGATTCAAAATCTCTTCTAAGAATCTGCAACTTAGAAGTCTTTACCTTGTCCAAGCCTTCATAGGTGGTTTCCAATGTGTCCCATGTTTTCTTAGCGGTATTTGTTGTTGCTACTCTTGGGAGTATGATTTCATGCATGGCTTGGAGTATGTAGAACATATATTTTTTGTCTTTCTTCCTCTATTCCCTTAGGGCATCCTTCTCAGCTTGTGTGATATTATTATATGTCTCCTGATCTGTTGGTTATGTGTATCCATTTTGGACTATCACCCATACATCTTGATATGTGAACAAAGCCTTCATTGTTAGAGACCAATATTCATAATTCTTTTTCCCTTTTAAGAGAAGGTTTCTTTCCCAAGCCTGCTCATCTTGGGGGTGGATGGCTGCACCCTACATTTCGACCAAATACTTGTGACATGATTTTACCGCGACAAAGATTTACTACGAAGGACAAGTCTGCTAGAGACTTGTGTACGATAGACTTCACTTTTGGTGGAGACACTTTTTTTCAGACTTTTTGACCTGACACATTTTTTACCTCGAGAGACACCCACTTGAATTTGACGGGTTTTTACCTCGACACACTTTTGGTTGCAACCAACTCTCACTTCCACCAGACCATTTTTTAGTGGAAATTTATAAAAAGAAATTTCATAGTGTAAAGACTTATAATATGAAAAACACTTTTCACCAACCCTTAACTTGGGATAAACTTCGACACAACTATATTGAGACAGACTCACAATATCATATAACCAAATATTAAGTGAGACTTATGTCGAGCACTTTGGGGAGACAGATTCACAATATCATATCACCAAATATTAAGTGAGACTTGTGTCGAGCACTTTGGGGATAAAAACTCAAACTTTTACAGGGTGAAATATTTGTGGATTCTTTGTGTTTTTCACTAAATGGTAAATGTAAACAACATTTACTGAAGTAATTTTAGAGAATATGTGCACCATAAATAAAACATGCAATCAACCATAAACTATGGACTTGTATATTATCGGGACATAACAAAGAACTACAACAAACTTGGAAATTTACAAGGATGTTTCACTTTTTACAAAGCTTTGCTTCTCAACACTTTTCAAACACACGAGCTTGAGCTCTCGACTGAGATTTTTTGTTCTTATTTTGTTCTTCTCTATGTTCTGCACACATGCTCTCCTCTTCTCATTGTTTTTCATTTTTCTTCTTCTTTTGCTTCAATTTCTACCTAAAAACATAACTTCAGAAATTAAATTGACTACTTAACTATGGAGAGAGGTGAACTCTTAATCCTGACAGGCTGCTTGAAAGGAGTGTACTTCTACACGCAATCCACTGAGATAATATGTAGGTCAGCCAATAATTAATATTTCCAATAGTTAACAATGACCTAGAATATTATGGTAAATAAATGTCTAAATCACGAGAACTCGATCAGCTGTGAAAATAGACACATTCTGTCCAAAAGATTTCATGGAAAGATCAAAGAACTACAAACACTTGTTGAAAAATTAGGAGGAATATCATAGTATGAGGTTGAGAGAACGAATTCATATAGGATGGATCATGTACATTTTACACAAACTCAAAACTACACTTGCATTCAATCAAGGAAAGAAACAATAAGGTGACAAAATAAATTGTACATTGCTAACAATGTGTAAGTCTGAATATGAAAGCCCTTCCATATGTGAAATGAGAACCCTTCCATCTGTGAAATTAGATATTCTATCCAAAAGATATTGGATGGAAAGATCAAAGACATACAGACAACTATGAGGGGTATTGTAGTAGGGCGAACAATAACCAGTTTACAACAACCTAATAAATGTTATAAGATGGTATACATACAGTTGTATTTGAAACATTTCAGAGCCAATGGTAATATACTAGCCTATACAACATTTATTAGGCTGTATAGGTTGGTATACATACAGTTGGATTTGAAACATTTGCTATAGGCTGGTTGTTATTCACCATTGTAGTTTTGAGGTTAAAAGAACAAACCCACATTTTACAAAAATTCAAAATTACACTTGCATTCAAATATTAACTATAAATTACAAAATTACACTTCTTTCCAACGAGGAAAGAAGCAATAAGATGATGCAAAATTAACTATAACTTTAAAATAGGTAACACATTTTCTAGAAGGTAGATGTAGAAATACTGTTGACTATCAATCTTCGCGGGGAGAGAAGCAGAAAACACACACAAATTGATTGACCTTTGGATTAGAGAAATTAAAAGGAGATGAAGTTAAGTCTATCTGTGTGGTTCTAAGATGTTGTCTCCTTTCACACACATAGGGGTTAAGTGCAGCATATATCTTCGAGTTGCTAGGCGTGTCATTGGGGCAGGTCTCGAGTCAAGTACTATCACTTAATCTTGACTCCTCTGTTTAGGCCAAACTCCTAACGAAGCCAAGGGGGGTGGTCCCTAAGAAAGAGTTGTCTAAGGCTCTTTAAGTTTTAATCGTTATTGATGGAAGTAAGTTGTTTAGGAGTTTTTTGAAGTAAATTCTGATACACGATTGTTTGCGAATTTAAGTAAATATTCAACAACATAAGATAAACACATAAAGCGAGAATAAAATAATTGTAGATAAGTTCGGTGTCAATGGAGTCTAAGTGAAATAATGCTGTTGAAGTATTTGTAAATGTGTCTTGGTCAGTTTTAATTATTAAGAAAGGAGTTGAATTACGGGAAGGGGATTCTCGATATACTGGAAGTACTCAGAATGTGTCCGAGAAATGACTAAAGTGGTTCCTCACTTAGAAATGTGGGATGAATTGAAGTCTCTAAGAAGGTGTCCAACTTTACACCAACAAGGATGTAGCCTGACTGTATCTCGATGTCACTACTCAGTTGTTCGCGCTTTCTTTGAGAAATTTTCCCACGATTCTCAACTATCATATGCCGAATTTTCATAATGTTTCTAAAGGAAGGTGCTTTTATTAATGTGAGTTTTTTTAGTTGGATGTGAGAAATCAATTAGTGCACATTCCTACTTTTGACTATCCCAAATCTCAGGGAAAACCTGCGATGGGCAAGAGAATACACCGGAATGACAAATTGTTTTATTCCAAATTGATATTGTAAAATGAAAAAATGTAAAATTGGTGAGACTAATTACTACGGCAAGGAATATCTTTTTCCCAAACAAGCACGCTTCTTTAGGTAATTTGGTAGATCAATGTCGAGTTAGTGTTTTCTTTCGACCTGCTAAAAATTACAAGCTAATAAAGCAAAGTTAGTGGGTTAACATTGCTTTAAAATTACATAAAAAATACAACCTAGTACTTGCCAAAAGATAGAAATATTTTGCTACTTCAAGAACTAGGAAAGAGAAACTAGATATAAACTTCTAATTATGAAACAAAAACACTTTTTAGATCTAATCAAACAAGTAAATAAAAATGATGAACTTTAGCATATGATTTACTTGTTAAATGAATGTAACCAAGAGAGAGATAAAATTTTAAGAAGGAAAAGAAAAAACTGCTCAAGTCTTGAATCTTTCTTGCAATATTGGAAGGATCTTTGATGTGGGAAAATAATGCTTATGTGTTGGTTTCAACTTATAATCCAAAGCAAAGGAGATGCGACCGAGCTCAATCTTTCACTCGGGATGGTAATCTGCACACTCATCAAGCTTGCACAAAACAAATTAGATCTAGTACACCCCACAATTAGAAAACCAAAAGATCATGAATTATAACCAACTAAAGCATGAGCTCTTAGATCGCTAATAGAAAGAAAATAAATAAGCAAATTGACAACTGCAAATGCTTACCCTACATGCTACAGAGAGCCTTCTAAGCCAGACTATTAATTATGCAAAGAAAAATAATTGAACAATATTACATCACAAAGAAATCACCATATGCACAACTTCCAACAGATCATGAGCCTCCAAATCCTTTCAAATTTATTCATAAACAACAATAACAAAGATACAAGCACATAGGTTCTTTGCTTCCCGAAATGAGGAAGAAAGTCTCACTTAAATAGGAAAAATGAGAGAAAACCCCAAGGAGACGAATTTGCCAAGTGCTGGAGCTTTTTGAAATGATTGGGGGTGAACTAGAGTGAACTAGAGGTGGTAGGTGCCAACTCTCACAAGGTAGGTCACCCCTCTTCTTTCTTTGACATGTATACAACAAGAGGTGAGTTTTTTCATGGATAAATGTGCCCCCCTAAGGTAGGTCGCCCCCTCATGGATTTGATTGGAATCAAGTCGATTTGATCTTCATTTGGTCTCCAATTACCCCCAACAACATACTTAGTTAACCATGAACATGTATGGGACAACTTTCCACTTATTTAAGGATGTATTTTTTCTCCATATTATTATTATTATTATTTTTTCTGATTTTTTATTCACTTTTTTATTTTTTCAGAGATAATTTCACTTAAGTGATAAATAATCACTTAAAACTTAGGAAAAGTGGAATTACGGGTTAAGTGGGGACTCTTGGTCCAAAAACGAACATCCCCATGACCAAATTGGCTCCCTAGGCCCAAATTTATGACCTTTTGAACTTTTGCAATTAAAATACACCTTATTGATGATTTTATTAAGAAACTAAAAATTAAAAAATCCTATGAAAGACTAAGCGCATGTCCACGAAACTTTGGTACTATGACTAGCATGGTATAATACACAGACCCTAGGCTTTAATAACCTTTTAAGACATAGTAACCAATTTCACCATCCCGGCTTTGGAGGATTTTGAGTAAAAAACTCGAAAATTATGTCGCTTAAAAAAATGTCACATAATCGACAAAGAAAAAAACAATCAAGAGTGATGACCTTGATGACCAAGTCCTAAAAAGGCCAAGCCTTTTACAAAAGAAACCATCCTGCTATGTCATTTATTACAATTCCCCCGAGGGGTGTGAACATGCAAAAAATGGACCACAATTGGTCATGATGAAACCATGGAACTTCCTGAGCACTACGTAAGTACAATTAATTTGTTCCAATTCTTGGTGGCTCACTTGAAAAATCTCATAAGTACATCTTAGTGGATAACACAATAAATAGTTCAGTCTCTATTGTATATGGTACCTTGATGAGAGAGGGTAGCGATATTTAATAGGTAGGACACGATTGATTTCCATCTAAGAGAACGTAAAAGCTATTTGTGAGTTTGACGCAAATGACAACAAAATATAGGAATACTGTCAAAATTTGCACATAGATCATAGTATGGATGATACTCTGTCGATGGTGCATTTGCCTTGAACCACTGAATGATAAGAATATTAACTAGCAACTGAACATGATTTTGCAGATTAGATAATTGGATATTCCCTAGCATGCAGTTTATCAAAAAGCAGTTACCTTGAATTAGATCCTCGCGCAGGAGATATTGAGTGCCTTGAGGCTACAAGCAAGAGAAGCAAATTAGAACATGCAACAAATAGGAAAGTTCCAATCAATGTACAAGTTAATATAATTCATTGGGAAAATGAGTCCACTAAGGAGACGCGTTTCATCGCAATGTGACCCAGCAGGCACACATATTGCTTACAATGATGGAGATGCCTTGTAGCACGTGGAGGTGAGTGCCCTTCGAACCTGCATTTGTCAAATAGATTTATTATACAACCACTGACGAAAATCTAAAAAAGAGCACAGTAACTCCGAAATAAACGTAAAAAAATGTGTTTTGATGAGAGAGAGTTTTTTAAATCTGTAGTTTTCAAAACAACAAAAAAAATGCCTACGTGATCTGTGCTTTTGCATTCATCTCTTCTGGACTCTTACTATCCTCCTTTGCAAATACAATACTAATCTGACGCCCACCAATTATTTGATTATTCATATGGTATTTAGCTTCTGCAGCATCATCAGTGTTCCTGTACTTCACGAATCCAAAACTTTTTGGTTTTCTGCAAGAACGACAGATATAAATTCCGAGTTCATGATTATAAATGTCCATATCCTAGTCTCCTTTCTAAATTTTATTTCGCAGTGCAAAACATTTCATACTACGCTTGAAATTGGGAAATAAAACCTTTGCATTCATTCAAAATGGCACGCCTCCGATTACGATCAATAATAAACAGATAATAGATTCCCTTCTCTTCCTCATACCAAAGACTCATCACACACAAAAATTAGGTGGCAAAATGGGGGTGCAGGTATAGAGCATTTAGAAACCTAGCTATGACAGTCTCCAATTACGCATTGCTCCATTATATTAAAAACTTATTTTACAATGTCCCATTCTTGCTGTTATTTGTAACTTCTATGAGAATTTTGACCATCAGCCACTTCTTCCTTTTATCCTTTGCTCCTCCTTCACATATGAACATTGCTCACAATTACGAGTCATAGCTATCTCAATGTAAAAATGAAACGTAACATGTGAAAAATTTAATCTGAATGTCTGAGTATATCTTATTTCTTGTGAGGTTTTAGGTTCTTATAATACCAACAACAAACTATGCGAATTATTTATAAAGGTCAAATCTATGTGAAAACTTTAGTGAACTAGCTAGTAAAAAATTCACATTAAACTTGAGAGAGAAGAGAAGCAGACAAGCTTGAGAGAAAAAAATGAAATTTTTTATTGAATGAGTAAAATTTTTCAGGATATACTCCATAGTAGTGATTCTATAAAGATTTGGTAAAAGGCTATGCTTTGAACATTAAAAATAGAGGAAACAAGAAAACCTGAGGGGAAACCCCCCTTAAAGTTTGGTGTATCAAAAAAGAAGAAAGGAAGGTAGCTCCTAAGCAACTATGTCCTTCACTCCAAGACGATCGCACAGAAAGTGGAACTTCTGCTCAATAAATGTCTTGGTGAAGATGACGACAGTCTATTCAATAGATGGATAGTTCTGCAAATCAATGATCTGATCATGCACCAACTCTTTGATGAAATAAATATGGATCTAGATGTGTTTGGTCCACTATCGTTACATCGAGTCTGTACAAAACATCAGTGTACTTTGATTGCAACACCAAATGAAAGTTAGATGATGAAATAGGATACCGAACTTAGTGAGGAAGTTCTACAACCAAATGGATTGAATGTTAACATTCACTGCACCTCTGTATTCGGCCTCTGCTAACGATAAAGCAATGGTAGGTTGCTTCTTGCTAGACCAACAAATGAGGTTGCATCCCAAACTAGGAACATATATTGAAGTGGACTTGCGATGAATTCTATTGCCAACCCAATTTGAATTAGTGTGACCAATGAGATCTAAAGCACATCCTGCTGAATAATGTATCCCATGGTTGATGTTTCCTTGAACATACCAAAGTATGCACTTGGTAGGTTTCCAATGTAGCTCATGCAGCTCCTGCATGAATCTTGAAACTTCCCCACTATATATTAGAGATTTGGACGAGAGTGAGTGAGATCAAGAAGACTCCCCACAAGTTGATAGTGTTCAATTTTTGGTTGAGCTTTGAGCTTTAATTGTTTATGTGCAAAACTACTGAATACTTGAAACACTGAACCATTCAATCACATAACACATGATGTACTCTGGGGAAAACCATCAAAACAATGCGGATGAAAAACCCCAACAAATATTTAGAGTATAATTATGATAGATAGCAGAGAATTCCTTTTTACAATAGTATATTGCTTTTGGCACCTGAGGTGTAAGATAAGAGAATACTGAGCAATAGAGAAGAGAGATCAACTGGGTGAACTTTGCAATGAGTTCAATACATTAAATAACTTCTCAAACTAGTACTAAGCAAGAAATATCGAATCACTGCATGGGGAATTAGCCTCCCATGCAAACTATATTGAATTTCCTTCTTAGATAATTGTTGTGTACTTCGGTTTCTTCAATCCTGCATTATCAATGCACAACAGATTTCATCTTTGACATTAAAACATGCTTAAATGATGTCATGATGAACTCGCCTTCTAACTGATTGCATGACTACTTAGTTAGGATACTAACTTAAGTGTCGTAATACAATAACTCAAGTGTCGTCATGCAAACACTTTATTAACTGAAATGTCGTTTTATTTTAACTAAAGTGTGATCGTGCAAAACACTTTAGTTATAACTAATCTTAACTGAAATAATGTTGATTGATTTACTGAAGTGACCATTGTGAGTTCTCCTTTAATTAATCGATGCATGCATTGTTGCTTTAATTGAAGCTTAACGAGATTTAATTGATGCATACATTGTTTCTTTAACTGAAGCTTAATAATATTTAATTGAGGCATACATTGTTACTTTAAATGAAGCTTTAACAATTTAAGTTATCTTTAGTCATATGAAGTCTTCTCATAAGCAATTTGAATTCTCTTTATCTCTATGTATTTAACTATATCTCTTATATTTTACCACATGGTCAACATATGCTAACTTTAATTATCAATCATATCAGATTTTACTAAAAATATTTGTTGGATGTTGTGATCATATTATATTACTCGAGGACCAAATGTTCATATGCTAAATTAATTCACTCTAGAGATGGCTAGTATCTAAAGGAGACTTAATAGAAATCAGTGACCATGGTTAATAATGCATCACACAACATTAAATGCGTCAACATGCAAACATTACCTCTATAACTGGAGTTCCATCTCATGTGTACCTCTATAATTGGAGGTCCACCTCAAAACATTAGAATCTGACTTGATACACAAGTCCAAAGCCTTGTCCAACAAGACTTTACAACATCATCACTTTGATATGTCAAAGCATTCACCTCAACACATGAGGAATAACCTTTTACATTGAATTCTTGGTCATTATTGAGGCCAACACAAGAATTCTACTTCAACTTTCTGAGTCCAAATGAGGCTTCCCTACCTCAACACATGAGGCCCATTCGAGGTTGCACAAGATTGGCTTGAAGAATGACCCGTGATGTTGTACTTTTAACAGATAGTACATCGTGTAAACAACCAATGGTGTATCCTTGCCATCCGTAAGCTTTACTCTTGATAGAAAAGGTGTGGTTGTTGGATTACAATCAGTCATTTTAAATCGAACCAAAAGATCTCTCGTATACTTGGACTGAGCAACTTTGATTCTTGAATCATTTTGCTGAATTCAAGTCCAAGGAAGTAGTGTAGTAGACCCATGTCTATCATAGCAAATCTGTTATGCAAAGCGGTTTTGATTGTAGCAATGGTTGAGGCTAAACTTCTTGTAATTAGTACTTCATCTACGTAAAGCACTATGATCAACAAAGAGTCAGATGTTCTCAACATATATACATTTGGATCATATTTGAATCTAATGAAACTTTTAGATAGTAAATAAGAATCCATTTTAGCATACCAAGCTCTAGGTGCCTACTTAAGGCCATAGAGTGATTTCTTGAGTCTGTATACTAGTGATGAATTTTGTACATACTATTGTGGATTCTCCATGTAGATATCCTCGTGGAGATCATTGTCATGAATAAATGTATTCTTTACATCCATGTGGTGAACCTCCCACCCTCTTGCTACTATAATAACAAGAGCCAACCGAATGGAGTCCATTTTTTCCACTTGAGAAAAAGTTTCATCATAATCAATGCCATGAACTTGCTTAAATCCTTTAGCCACCAACCTTGATTTGTATCTTCTCACAATTCTATTTGTTGCTTTATTTGTCTTGTAGACCCACTTGCATCTAATAAGCTTACGATTGAAAGGAAGTGGAACCAAGTCCATGTTGTTGCAATTGTAACTTCAGAAGATATTCTGATGTATACTATTAGTGTATAGTGTTTTACCCTCGCCGAAGATCTTTTCCCTCCACTCGGGATGCCATTATTGTGTATGGTAATTGAGGTACAACCTTCGTTGTAAGTCAAGGCAGTAGTCCCCAAGATGAATATAATAAAATGTACTTTTGAGTTTCCTTAGGTGAAGTCAACCCTGCTAGGGTAAGAGGTCAACCCAGTCAAGTTTTAGGTCAATCACTTGTTGTGTATAAATAGGGAGGCACCCTCCCTCATTTAGACACACACTCACTCACTCACAAGTTCATATGAGGTGAGAGAGATGAAACAAAGAGAGAGAGAGATGCAAAAGACTTCTTATTTTTGGGTTTTTCCATCTTGTGACATTCTCTTAGTGACGAAACTATTATGAGGAAGTTTGTAGGGTTTCTCCTTTATGGTTTCCCTAAGGAAAATCTATGTTTTGTGTATCTTGTCTATTTTGGATATCTTGTTGTACTTGTTATTCTTTCAGATAAAGATCCTAATTGAATTAAAGTAGAAAAACTAACATGGTATCATGGCCTCTCTGAAAGAAGGAATTGTGCAACAACAGAAATTAGGGTTTCCTAGTTCAAGGTCTTCTCTCCATAGATCATCAAGAAAAGAGGGCTAGGCTAACCCACCCTAGGATGGCACATATTTTGGTGGAAGCAGAATCAAATTTGGAGAAGTTTCAATTTTTTACCATGGGGCACTGCGAGAAGAAACTAGGGCATCAAGTTTCAGAGGCTTCCCACCATAGTTTTCAGAAAAAAAGGAACTTGCTGAGAAACTCGCCTCAAGGTAGAGCACCTCAAATTGGTAAGATCTAAATCTCTGTTATTTCCATTTGAGGTTCTCATTTCAAAATGACTTATCACACCCAGCTTGAGGATAAGCTTGGGGGAGTTGACAACTTCCAAGCATGGAAGTATAGGATCTCCCTGATCCTTGAAGAAAATGATTTGGATTAGTATATCAGTAAGGGAGTTCTAGAACGAGAGGGAGATGAGGCTAAGGATATTCATAAGAAGAACTAGGTCAAGGCCAAGAGAATCATTGCAAATTCTATTTAGGATCATCTCATCCCCCTTGTGTCATCCTTAAAGACACCTAGGTAAGTGTTTGATGCTTCGACAAATTTATTCGAAGGAAAGAACATCAACCGAAAGCTGACATTAAAGAACCATCTGGAAAATGTGAGATACAAAACTCAGACACCATGCAATCCTACTTCACAAGGGTTGCTTAAATCGAGGAACAACTTGAAGCAGTTGAAGAGAATGTAGAAGAAGGAGAGATTGTTTTGACCACCTTGAATGGTCTCCCAAGATCATGGGATTCACTCATTCAAGGAATATTTTCCAGAAGGAATTTGATCACTTTTAGCAGACTCTAGGAAGAATGCACACAAGAAGAAGCTAGACTCATAACAAGAGAAGAGAAGTTGGGAGAAACTGAAGATCAAACTATCATAGCTCACACAAGAAGAAATCATAGAAAGAAGGAGGACCATCATCACAAAAGAACAAAATAAATTCAGAAGAGATCCTTCCAATATTTGATGCTACACTTGTGATGAAAAGGGACACTAATCCAAAGATTTTCCAAGAAACAAAGGATCCTTCAACAAGAATTCAAACACGAAAATTCATCATGCTTACACAATTGAATATGATGAACCAACAAAGAGATTCATAGAAGAAATAACTTATTCTTCAAGTGATGAAGAATATTTCCTAATCTCAGCACTCACAAGCACCATCTCACATGGAAGCAATGATTGGCTTGTATATAGTGGGGCATCCAAACATATGATGGGATACAAAGAATTATTCGTCAATCTATATGAGCATGAGTCGCCTCACAAGGTGAAACTTGGGGATGGTTATCAATACCCCATAAAAGGAACCAGAGAAGCTTCCTACAAGCTAGATTCCGAGAAATCTTTGAAGATGAAAGATGTGCTATATATTCCAGGATTGAATAAGAATCTTCTCTCCATCTCTACACTAGATGCAAAGGGAATAAGGGTTGCATTTGTCGATGGCCAAGTCCTAATGTGGCCAAAAGGAAAGACAATAGATGATGCAACACTAATTGGAGAGAAGGAGGGAGGCTTGTGCAAGTTGAAGGGACAACCTGAACAAGCACTAGTTCATTACTCAATAGAACTAAGTGAACTATGGCATAGAAGAATTGCACAAAAAATGAACAATAAGTTCATGATAGACTTGATGAGGAGGATGAATTAGAGCTGAGTTTGGAATATGACGAAGAAACTCCACCACTAACTCTAATGAGGTCCACTCAACAAACAAGGAAACTAGATAGGTATAATTATAGTCCATCTGATTTTGAATGTATATTTTCTTTATCTACTAGCATTGATGAACCTAGAACTATGAAAGAGGCAATGGAAATGGAAAATAAGGAATCATGGAGATTGGCCATGGCTGACGAGTTGGTTGCACTAAAAACGAATGATACATAGGACTTGGTACCATTTCCTAATGGATGGAAACTTGTGGGATTTAAATGGGTGTTAAAAAACAAGATTGGTTCATATGGCAGTGATAAAATGTACAAGGTAAGGTTGTTTGCGAAAATATATTCCTAGGTTAGGGATAAACTTTGGTGAGATTTTTTCTGTAGTTGCTAAATTAACATATATAGGATTTGTGTTATTTGTAGCAAGGACTTTTGATTTAGAGATAGAAAATATGGATGTGAAAACAACATTTCTACATGGTGACTTGAAGGAGGAGATCTATATGACACATATAGAGCACTGCATTGAAAAAGGTAATGAATCTTTAGTTTACAAATTAAAAAAGTCATTATCTGGTCTCAAATAGTCTCCCAAAATGTGGTACAAAAAATTTGATTCCTTTTTGTTAGGATTAGGATTTATGTGATTGGAATTAGATCACTATCTATATTACAAATAGGATGGTGGTCATTTCCTTGTTATCACTTTCTATTTATATGATTTGTTATTTTTGGGAAATAGTAGGAGTGATATTTGTGATTTGAAGTCTCATCTTTCAGTGTAATTTGACATGAAGGACTTGTGATATACAAAATATATATTATGAATGGAGATCACGAGAGATAGAAATAAAAATATGTAGTTGAGCTAGAGTAGGTACATGAACTTTGTGCTATAATGCTTTCACATGATAGACTGTAGAGCAAGGATGCAGTGAATAGGGTCTTCAAGTATTTGCGAGTTACTTCCAAGTATTCCATTTTTTTATCATAGTAATGTTTCATGGGGCCAACACTTGGTGGACATACATGGTTATGTGGATTTTGATTAAGAAAGGGATGCATATAGAAGGAGATTCACAAGTGGATATGTGTTTCTACTATTTGGTGGAGTAGTGAGTTGGAAGAGTAAGTGACATGTTGTGGTCACTTTGTCCATTGCAGAGGTAGAGTATATTGCAACTACTCATTCTTGTAAGGAGGCCATTTGACTTATGAAATCGTGTTTAGATGTAAGGTTAGGTCATAGATCTATTGCACTTCACTATAATAGTAACAATGTCATTTGTCTAGCTAAGAATCCAACATTTCATTCGAAGAAAAAGAATATTGATATCTAATGTCCTTTCATTTTAGACATGGTATAAGATGGAATGGTGACAGTAGATAAATTTGATACTTTGGAAAATGTTGCAAATGCATTGAAGAAACCGATGGGAATAGGAAAATTCAAGTGGCATTGTGAGTATGTAGGCCTAATGGCCCTGGACAATTAGCTCACAGTTTGATGCATTCTCCCTTATACTCTTACAAGGTATATGAGAAATGGAAAAATGATGGGATGAGTGTGTAATACAACTTTCGATCATGTAGATGAGGAGGTAATGATTGTTGAGTTGTAGCGAAGAATAAAATGTTGTATAATGGCATGAAAAAACATACTAAATAGTAGAAGAGAATAAGTGTAGATCACTAGCAGGAAATGAATGCTAAGAAACACTAATTTGCCAAACAAATGATGGTGGTTTCCAACATATAGAATTGAAAAAACATAAATAATTTATGGTTTTTTGTTGTGCCTATTTATTGAGTGCTAGGTTTGGAGCAAATAGTGTGTAATTGAAGTTTTAACTTGTTGTTATGCTATCAGATTTCTCTAGAATTTTTATGTTGTTGAACACTTCTATTAATAGCATGAAGACTCTATAATGTATTGTAACCATTTCTTAATTGTTGATTAATACATTTGAGTGTGCTTTGGGGTATGGGTTTTTTTCTCCTTGAAGGGTTTCCTCTGTAAATAGTTGTCTAATGGTTGTATGTTTCTTAGTTGTTCGTTATTGCAATTTTTTTTTACTTAGTTCTCTACACATTCTTCTTTATTTGAATAATATAGGAACATATTCGACACCTTTGACCCCTTTCATATTTTATCCATTAAACTTACTCCTTGAAACTGATTTTTCCATATTTAACACCATTCAAAAGATTCTTGATCTTAATAACCAAATCATATAGAATTCAATTTATTAATTAGTCTTTTATATTGTATTTTCAATGATATTTTTTTTGGTTAGTCCAATCAAATTTTATCACAACACTCTATCCAAATCATATAGAATTCAATTTATCACTTAGTTTTTTATATTGTATTTCCAATGACTTAGTCTTTTATACTCTATCCAAATCATATAGAATTCAATTTATCACTTAGTCTTTTATATTGTATTTCCAATGATATTTTTTTTTGTTAGTCCCGTCAAATTTTGTCACGACACTCTATCCAAATCAATCTAATATGCCAGGTTGAAAATAAATTGTAAACTAATGTAATCCATATTTTCAATAAAACTAGTAAAAATCAAGTAGATAATTGAATTTATCATGGAAAAATATGTAAAATATGGTAGTGCAAAGTGGAGTCTTAAATGCTCGTAAAGACATAATGCAAAACATTTAAAAACTTGTATACACACCCAAGGCAAAACATTTAAAAGAATGAGAAAAATAATAATATAAATAAAACCATATTTTTACTCCCATAATAATAATATAAATAAAATCATATTTTTACTCCCATAATGTGTTAAGCACAACTTTGTTCTTAAAGCTTCAAAGTTGAAGTTCTACTCATTGAAACCTACCATAATTACGAAACTCGATGATTCCTCTTCAATCCATCTTTGTAGGTTGTCAAAATGGCTATAGAAGAAAGTGACGAGCTTGAGATTACACTAGTGTTAGATTATAACACAAATAAATATTGTTGAAGCTTGTATATAAGTCATTTAGTAATTTAGGAGACAAATATATAATTATGTTAGGTCAGGGGTTGAGTTAAGGATGCTATATATGAATTTTATGGGTAGTGATTACATGAGAGGGTGGTATATGTGTATGGTTGAGTAGTCCACCTTAAGCTTCTATATGTATTTGGTATAGTTTATTATGAATATGTGTGATAATTATTATTATTTTTAAATATATGGTTATATTATTATGTATATGTACTTATACATGATGTTTAACAATGTGTTTAACAATGTATGATGCACTTTGTTATACATTATTGTTTGTACTCCATACACAAGCTTTTAGTGGTCATATGAATTACTTTGCTATATAGTAGGGTGTGTTTCCTACTATTAAAAAAACATCGTTATTTATTATAAAACACATCTAGTGTCACTATGGTTTTATAATTCCAAATTTTATGATTTCACTATTCAAAGATGCATTGCTCCATTCCAAGAATGAACATACTTGAAGCAAGAAGACTATTATATATGGTTTTTCTTTTTCAAATAATAGAAACTATTTATCTAATTAAGAACGAAATGACAAAAATGTAAAATATATATTTTCTACTTTAACTACATTTTAGCACATGCTATTTTTGAGGTCATGTGAGTAAAATTATTTTTATTTATTTTTCATGACTTATGTAAAAACTATAAACATTGTTTTATATTTAGTGTTCTATTTTTGAAAAAATAAAATAAAAATGTGAACCTTTGAAATAATGCAAAACATGTGTATCACCGATGTAATGTAAAGACAAAACCCTTAAAAGAGATATTTTTCTACCCTTCATTGTTTAATGTACGTCTTGTAATTTAATAAAACATGTTTTTGCTTAACATACCTTGAAATTAACACTAAATGATAGAAAAAATTGTAACGAATACATAAACTTTAAGGTAAATATCAACGAATAAATATAATTCATAGATAAATAAGATGCCTTTTACCTTGTATAGTAATCTCTTGGAATGTATACATCATTTATAGGCCCAAACTTTTCGAAAGGGATGCGGAGAGCCTCTTGGCTGCAAAATAATGGAAAATGAATAATATGAGATATTGTAAACAACTAAAACATTAATTCAATTTTAATAGTTAACACAATCTATGATTTTTAAACTATACAAAATGTTGATTTAATTTCCAAAAAGTATTTTATTAATGAATAAATTACATTAGCAGCTAAATCGCTGCGCAGAGGGGTCTCTTGTCCCACAAACAAGGGGGTCTCATACACCAATTTGGTGTCTCGCTTGGCAGTGGCCTTAAAAATAGATTATATTTGGTGTCTCGCTTGGCGGTGACCTTAAAAATAGATTATTATTATTATTAATTGAGTATCCAATTCTACTTAAACACACTCACTCATTAGAATGAATGATACAACAACCTACATACATTGAGCACATTTTTTTTATTATGTTTTTTTAACAATAAAAATAAATAAACTTTATTGCTTTTGAAATTATGTACTTTAATGTAGAATGTATATTTTAATCAATTTAAATATTTGTTTTAACAAATTTAAGAATAAGCTTTATAACAACCACACAAATATTTGCACATTTAAGACAAAGTAATTTCACATTTATTAGGGTTTTTATTAATAAATAAACAATTATTATGTAACATCTTTATCTCAGATTTTTTTTTTTTAAAGCAATGAAAAATGTTCATTGCAGAAAAATACTAACAATTATGAAAGAATCAAACTTTATATGTTTATTACAATGTAATAATTAGTTCACACAAAAATTATTCTAGCAAATACTAAACCAAATATACGTTGAAATGTTTAAATTTAAAGTAATGAAAAATGTTCATTGCAAAAAAATACTAACAATTATAAAAAAATCAAACTTTATATGTTTATTACAACTTCATAATTAGTTCACACAAAAATTATTCTAGCAAATATTAGACCAAATATACATTGAAATGGTTTTTACAGGTCAATGTTTACATATCAATGTTTACTAGCATGTGAGAAATCTAGAATTAGCCATAATGAAGTAATAATGTGATTCTTGAAAATATGATAAAGTAGTAGTGTGATTCAAGGATAAGCAAGTTTAACTTATCACAAATTACTTATACATTTGCTAATGTAGTAATTCATATAGGTCACTTTACCAACAATGTCAAATGAACAATGTTGGTATTTCAAAAGGGAACATACATCATAGTTGATCTTAATCCACATAAATGGCTTGGGATCTATCTAAAATATTGTTGAAACACTATAAAAGTTGTCTTTTAACTCATTTTTTCTTTATTTCATTATTATGTAATCATTGGCATTTCTTTCGTACCAAAAGGAAGTTTTATATAATCTTACAAACATATTAACACGCGTCAATAGTGAAATGGCCTTCTATGTCATATTTTTACAATTTTTTATTATAAAATATAAATGTTTTAGTCTAATATTTTATTAAAACACTATAAAACTCATTTTCTAATTTCATTTCTTCATTTCATCGTTGTGGATTCAACTTTAGAGCAAACATATTAATTATCTCTCTACAATTTTTTTTGATAAAATATAAATGTTTTTGTCAAATATTATTAAAACACTATAAAACTCATCTTCTAATTCCATTTCTTCATTTCATCATTGTAGATTCAACTTTAGAGCAAACATATTAATGTGTGTTAATAGTGAAATGACCTTCTTCTCTCTCGTCTTTCTAATATTTTTATAGTATAAAATGTAAATGTTTTCCTCAAATATTGTTAAAACACTATAAAACTCATCTTCTAATTCCATTTCTTCATTTCATTGTTATGCATTTAAATTTCTTGCATATCAAAGGTGTTAGTCTCTTGTATCATAATAACATTTGCTCCCTCTTCCTTCTCATATATATACCATTTTTTTCTATAAAAGTTAAATGTTTTCCTTTGGGTGGCACAAGCCTAGTTTGATAATGTTCAAATTTCTTGTATGTTGAAGGAGATGTTAGTCTCTTGTATCATAATAACTTGTGCTCCTTCTTTTCTCTCGTCTCTACACCATTTTTTTTTCAATAAAAGCCTAATGTTTTCTTTAAGGAGGAACAAGCCTAGTTTGACAATGAAATTGGTTGGGTTAAGGAACTTTATCTAATTCTTTGCAAATTAAGTTTTATTTTTATTTTTTCATGTGTAACTTTCTACATGTTCACTTATATTTCTTCAAACAAGGTTTGATGAAAAATGTTTCCTAATTCAAAATTATATTAAAAATGATCTATATTTCTTCAAACAAGGTTTGATGAAAAAAGTTTCCTAATTCAGAATTATATTATAAATAAAAAATTTCATACTTGAAATGTGTTTTTTCAATATTTAAAAAAAGGAAAATTGACATTTTCCTAAGATAATAGTCTAAATAGTTTTGGAGATTAACATTCCCAATAGTTAAAACAAGGAAAAAACAAATATACATTTAAGTAATAAGTATAATATAAACTAGCACATCCACATTAATAACTGATGGAAAAAGTTAACAAGTATCATAATCCAATACAAATCTACCCTATTGTATCTTTGTTTGTCATTAAATTTATATAAAATTAATAATATATCTACATTAATATTTTATAATTGTTATTCAAAATAATATAAAAATAATTTTATTTTATTATCTACAATAATAATACAAAATATCTTCCAATTTAATGTTATGATTTTTTCTTTATGAAAAACTAATAATATAATTACTTTAATATTTTAAAATTATGATTCAAAATAATATAATACGTCATAAGAAAACATATCAATTTTTTAAATATTAAATTACAATACATCATGCTCTGATATTCGAGCTCCCACTACTCTTCTCCATCAACTCCTTACCTCCCCCATTCCGACACCTTTTAACTCAAGAGTCCTCCATGGCCTAAAAACCTACGAGTCTATTTACTGGTACTTGTCTATTGGTATTTTTCCTCATTATTAGTATTTTTTAACAAAAACACATGAACACAAAACAAAACAAATGTAACTTGCTATTCAAGATAGAATCGAAGTTACAATGATGAGAACCAAAAGGATTGGAACCTCCTTTTGAAACCAAAAGTTGAAGAATAGTTACAGTAGATACATCAAAAAAATCAATGAGTGCCAAGAAATCTAAACCAAGGAATCTTTTACAACCATAAGAAGTCCAAATCAAGTTGTATGGATCGAAACAAAAGGCCATTCCAAAAGGGCACAAAATTCATCCCAGGGGAAACCTATCCAAATGATATGAGATTCATACTATCAAGAAACAATTTTAAAACTAGGAATAACTAGGAAAATCGAGACAGTTAAAAAGAAGACAACCAAGAAAGAGTTGTTCAAGGAAACCCAAAAATAAAACGAGAAAATAAGCTAGAAAATGTGAGAGGATCCTTCATCAACATTATCAAAATAAAAAATATCATCATAAAAAAGAACTCCATCATTTCCCCCCACAACTTTCTTTTATAATTGATCAACCAACTTGTTGTGTGATCTATAGATGTGGGAGAAGGAAAGAGAAGTAAACATAGATGTCAAAGCCTATAGATGATCTATTATTTTCCCAATACACCACCACTTTGGAATCGCCAAAAAATGTGCACATTGTTGTATTTTTCATGGACAAACAATAGAAGAGCAAGCAAAGCAAGTAATTCATCCCACATGTTCATGATCATGTGACATCGCAGCAAGAGTAAGAAAAGGTTACTTCCAGAGATCCTTATGACCATACCACATCCTCCTTTACTTGAGTTGGAAGCTCCATAAAAAATCCTAGAACTCCCTCCTCAAGAAAATTAGGTCGAACCTTTACTGATTCTAGCCTTCTTCCCCAACTGTATCCTATGAAATTCTTTGTACAATTTCATAATTTTAATGTTGTTCATATATGTGCTTGATTCAACTCTTGAAAAATATCGGCGTTCCTAGTTTTCCATATTCTCCAACAAACAAATGATGGAAGCTCTTTATGTTGAGGACCTCTCTGAACATAGTCTTGTAAAGATGATTTGAAAGTAGCTTCCTTCCACTATTGTGGAATCTGCAACAAAAGGCTGATCTCCTTCTAGATTGCAACAAAGAAAGGACACAATATAAAGATGTTACAAACAGATTCAAAACCAACCCTGCAAAGAGAGCAGTTGTTGGGTCCCATAAAGCCCTGGGAAATTAAATTGTCCCGAGTAAGGACTTTGTTATGGAGCCACGACCATATAAAACACTTTTTTTAAAGGCATACTACAGGACCATAGGTTTTTACACCACCATCCCCCCAAAAAAACCACCGGTTCTAAGGACATGAAATGATAAGCACACTTGGAAGAGATTTTCCCATTTGACTTGTTGATTTTCGAGACAAAATTGTCCTCTTTGTCGATGAACTTGATGCCCAAATGGTTGAGACCATCAGCAAACTGATTCCACTCGGTTGAGACCTCCTTAGATAAATGCAAATCATCAACATAATACCAATAAGAAAGAGGGTGTCCCAACCTATTCCGAGCATGTGCTAGTCTATAATAACCTACATCCTTCAGCTGAGAGATGAGAGGTTGAGACAACCTATAGAAATCACCACCACCAACAAATGGATCCAGACTGAAGTGACTCATATTTTCATTACCCACTTGTCAGACTAGGGAAACACCAATCCAAGGATACGCATTCAGCAACCCCAGCCAAAAGGGGGAAGCTCTTTGAACCTGCTTACTTTTAGTGTGGATCTAATGAACCATAGGCCTATTTTTCAAGTACTTGGCATACAATATGTCTCTCCAAATCCATTGACCAAAGACAACTCTCCATAAACTTTTGAAACATAAGACATCCGTTAAGTAGAATAATTGTTTTAGCCCCTATCCTTCAAAAGACTCGGGTTGGGAGATGCTCTCCCAACTTGCTAGAAGAATTTTTTGTTTATTCAAGCTTCTTTCCCATAGAAAGTGAATCACCCTTTTCCTTAAATCCTAGATAATTGACACAGGGATAGAAGCCAAGAAGAACCAGTAATCTAAAAGGTTCACCAATACTACCTTCAAAAGGGTAAGTATTCCACCTAAGGAGAGCCATTTATAGGCTCAACAACCTATTATTATCTCTATCTTCCTTACAAGCCAGATCTAGTCAGCCTTCACATAGTGATTTGGATTGAGATGATATCCCAAATATTTAAAACTGTTAACCAGAGCCTCTGCTTTATAGGGAAAAATATAATGAATTTGAGTCAAAACAGAGTCATCTATGTGAGGAACCTCATGCAATAAACAATGAAAATGCATGATATAACATAAATAAAAGATCACATAAGAGATTTTATTGATCGCATGATACTTCAAGGGGGAAACCTCCTTTGAGAAAGCTCAATAAAAATTAACTCATGTATACCTTCATTGGCCTCAACATGTACTTATATACTAAGTCTAATCTAAACAACTATTACTCCCCATGAATGTGGGATAATACAATATACTCACGGGACGACTTATAAAGCATATGCGTCGAACAAAAATATAATAGTGAAATAAATAGGAGGGTTGATACGGGTTCTTGACATCCCCTCCCTCTTAGAAAATATTTGTCCTCAAAGCCTTAGATGTGGAAATTGTTGTTGAATCTAAAGGAGTGGTTCCCATGTAGCATCCTCTGGTTGCATGCTGTGCCACTTAATTAAGACCTTTGTTATGGACTAAGAGCGAAGCTGACGAGTGCGCTTATTGAGGATGGAGTTTGACTCCAAAATGATGGATCCTTCATTATCCGGTTATGGTAAAACATTTTTTGCTCCGATGTTAGTTCCAATCACTTTCTTAAGACAAGAGGCATGAAATATTGGTTGAATTCAAGAAGAAGGAGGAAGTTACAATTTATAAGCAACAGACCCAATCTTCTGAAGAACCTTATATGGACCATAGAACTTTGGAGCCAGCTTCTGACGCCCTCTGAGTTTCAAGGAGGAGTGCTTGTAAGGTTGTAGATGAAGAAAAACCAGATCATCGACTTGAAAAGTGCGCTCAGAACGGTGTTGATCAGCTTGTTGTTTCATGCGATTTCTTACCATGTGAAGATCGTCCTGTAGAATGTGAAGAATATGATCTCGGTTTTGGAGAACCATTCCAACTACTTGAACTGGTGAACTGCTAGGGGTGTATGGAAGGAGCATTGGCGGTGCTTGACCATAAACTGCTTCATATGGATTCATTTTAGATGTAGTATGGTAGGAATTATTGTACCATGATTCAGCAAGAGGGAGCCACTTTTCCCATAGATGTTGTTGTTTAGAGGTGAAGAAACGAAGATAAGTTTCCAAACATTTATTGATGACTTCAATCTGACCATCTGTTTTTGGGTGATATCCTGAACTCATATTCAATTTGGTGCCAGCGAGGTGAAATAGTTCTATTAAAAAATGACTTGTGAAAGTTGTGTCGTAGCCTGAGACAATGGAAGAAGGGATTCCATGAAGACAAAATATCTGGTCCATGAGAATTTGTGCAACTGAGGAGGCAGTATATGGATGGATGAGAGCACAAAAATGACTATATTTGGAGAGATGATCAACCACAACCAAGATTACGGTCTTCCCTCTAGATTTAAGGATCCTTTCAATGAAATCCATCGAAATATGTGTCCATATCCTTATAGGGATGGGAAAGGGTTGGAGAAATCCGGGAAGGAGTGTCATTTCACCCTTGTGGTGCTAGAAGGTATCTCATTCAGACACCATATGTTGAATTTCCCATTTCATTCCCTTTCAAAAGAAGTTATGTTGTCCCATTCATACTTTTTTAGGAACCCATAGTGCCCTATCGATGGAGAAGCATGGAGTTCATAGAAGACATCCTGTTGAATATCTGTGCTCTAGGGAAGCACCAGACGACCCTTGTATCTTAGAGAAGAACCATCCCAAGAGTAATGTGGTACAACAGAAGGGTTACTCACCAACTATTGGATGATTTCAAATAATGAAGAGTCATTGACATATCCTTGATGAACAAATTCAATCAATTTGGAATAGGCATAGAAATAGTTGAAAGAGAAACGTGGTCATCAAATGTTCAGGAAAGAACATCCACCACAAGATTGTCCTTAACATTCTTGTAAGTGATCTCATAGTCATAAACCATGAGTTTTCCAACCCACTTCTGTTGTGTTGTAGATGAGACTCGTTGTTCCAGAAAATATTTCAGACTTTGGTGATCATTATTGAAGCAGAAATCAATCCCTAAGAGGTATGACCACCATTTTTGTACTGCATGCAAAATAGCCATCATTTCCTTCTCATATGTAGAGGTGGCTAAATTCTTATCAGAAAAGGATTTGTTGGTGAACACAATGGGATGTTCATCTTGAAGGAGAACATCACCAAGCCCATTGTCGCAAGCATCACTCTCAGAATTGAAGGGCTTGGAAAAATTGGGCATAACTAGAACCGGTGCGGTACACATAGCTTGTTTCGGTTTTCCAAATGCACACTCAAATACATGTGTCCATGTAAAAGAATTATTTTTCAGTAGAGTTGTTAATGGAGATGCAATATTCCCATAATCCTTGACAAACTTGCGGTAGTAACCAGTCAGTCACAAAAATCCATGAAGGATCTTGAGTGTTTGAGGATGCGGCCAATTTTTCATGGCATTTATTTTGGTAGGATCTACATGAACCCCTTGTGATAAAACAATATGCCCAAGATAATCTACTTCCTTCTGCCCCAAAACAAATTTATGATTGTTTGGCATGAAGATGATGATCACAGAAAAGTTACAGTACAAGATCCATATGTTGGAGATGCTCAACCCATGTTTTACTATAGATGAGGATATCATTAAAGAAGACCAGAATGAAGTTTCACAAGTAGGGCTAGAATATTTTATTCATCAATGCCTGAAATGTGGAAGGAGTATTCATGAGGCCAAATGGCATGACCAAAAACTCACAGTGTTCATCATGTGCGCGAAAATTTGTTTTAGGGATATCATCCTTGCGAACTCGAATTTGGTGATACCCAGAATGAAGATCCAACTTGGAGAAAAAATGAGCACCATGAAGCTCATCAACCACAAGAATTGGAAACTTATCCTTGATTGTGATGTGATTAAGTGCTCGAAAGTCAATGCAAAGGCGCCATGACCCATCTTTTTTTCAGACAAGAAGAACTGGAGAACAAAAGGAATTGGTACTAGGGAAAATAATACCTTGCTTCAGTAAGCCCTGAAAAAACATCTCAATCTATGTCTTGTGGTGAAACGGGTAGCGATAGGGCCTGATGTTGGGAAGGACGCTTCCATGAAGGAGTGAAATACAATGCTTCTCTAGTCTTGAAGGTGTAAATCCCACTGGCTCAAAAAAAACACATGCATATCGATACAAAATTTGTTGTAAATCTAAGGGAGTAGTTGAGACCATTGAAGGTTGCATCTAAATGAAATGGAGCCAAGTGATGACACCATGTGAATTCTTCTTAAGGATATTTTCCATGCGATGCAAAATGATGATGCAGAGAGACCCTGGTTGTAAGCCCTTTAATGTGTGTTTTTTCCCACTCACTGAAAAATGCATCCAAAGTTCAACGAAATCCCATAAAATGGGTCCAAGTGTGCGTAAACATTGAGTGCCCAAAACCACATCACATCCGCCTAAGGGAAAGGAAAACAAATTAGAGCCCAAGTTATAATCTCCAATAGAGATTCACACATTACGGCACTTCTCTTTGCAAGGTAAGGTGCCCCCATTGGAAATCATGACTTCAAAGATGGAGCAAGGATGGACAAAACAATCATCTTGTTTGGCAATCCTGGGGTCAATGAAGTTATGAGTGCTACCAGAATCAATGAGTATTGTAAAAGGGAGATTTTTGAAGAAACCCTTGACCCGCATGGTTTGTGGGGTGGTGACTCCAGCTAATGCATGGAGATATATCTATGTATGTTTGTCATAAGAAGGAGGGACAATATTCAACTGCTAAATGTCATCCTTATCATCTACTGGATCCTCAACATCATTAGAAATTTTAGGTGCAGACAGAGAATCCACATCCAAGAGATAGAGCTTTTTCTCAGCATATCGATGTCCTCGGGTGAATTTCTCATCACAATTATAACAAAGCCTTTTTTCTCTATGTGCCTGCATCAGCCCCTTCAAACAAATGCATGATAGGAGTGGTTCTAGGAACTGGCGGAATCAGAGGCCTTTGGGGAACCATATTTTTGAATGGAACAAAAGCTAAAGTTTTCTCTTTCCAATTATCACGAATTGTACTTATCAGATGTTAACTAAGTTATTTTCATTTTTTTTGAAATTATTAATTATGAGTTAGACTAACCCTCTTTAAAAGGAATCGAAAACATAATTATATCTATATGGAAAACCTAAACATGTAATAGGAACTATATATTAGATAGATGCCCAACTACGAGATGCATGATTTTATTAGGAGTTTGAAGGAGTTTATTAGGAGTTCCAACTATTTTATTAGGAGTTCGACTCTTACATGACTGCACATTAGCTAGACTCCTAGATGCCAAATGTAGTTGGACTAAGCCTTAAGTGATTAGAGTTGAAGTTAAGCTAATAGTTGTAGAATCATTGGAGCTAAACTAATAATTGTATCTAATAGTTATCCAATATAACTGTGATTAGAGTTGAAGTTAATCTAATAGTTCTAGAATGATTGGAGTTAAGCTAATAGTTATATCTAATAATCGACGGAGTTAAGCTTGTATTTGTATCTAATAATCGAATAGTTGAAGATTAATTGTATCTAATTTTTTATTTTTTTGAAATTATTAATTATTAATTTTGGATGACACCCATAGAATCAATCTGGATAGTACACTTGTCTCTTTCTCGTTTAATCTTTGACGATACACATAGAATCAATTTGGACATAACACTTGTCTCATTCTCGTTCGTAGATGAAAACGCATAGATGGTAATCCACCCCAAAATTCTAAGATATATACGCCTTTGGTGTAATGACATACATGAAAATAATATTATTTAGCATGCAAATATTAAATTATTCAAACATATGTAGAAAAATAGTAGTAAGTAAACTTACTTACAATGATCTATTCCTATGATTCCAATAATCATTCAGGCAAATAACAGTTAAATGAAAAACTTGAAAAAATAATAGTTCACCTCTAAAGCAACATGATAATGATGATCCACAAATGAAAAGAATTTCATCATTTTAGCCTCCATAAATTCTCTTTTATTCCAACAAAAGAATGATCAATACAATATTACACAATAGAAGGCCTTTCTCCCCAGCTCTAACTCGCTTGGAAAGAGAGAAGGCAACTTGATTTTATAGCCAAACCGACCAAGAGGGACGCATGCATGACTGAGAGGGAGATTCCAACTAAAGGAGAGTTAATCTAAGGTTGACCTGAGATGGACTGAGTTTGATTTGGAGTAGAGCTGAAAACCTGATTGACACCTCTCTCAGTAAACTGAACAAGCCACTCATCAGATGCCATGTACCCCACAGATGTGGAGGAGAGAGAGAGAGGCACATGCTCTTAGCTTGTGTGAGCTTTCAATGTCCTTCACCAATTGGAAAACAATCCACTCAATTAGTAATCTAAATTGCCTTCAGTGTTGGGAGGTGATGCCATTGATTTCGGTCAAATCAGAGAAAATCCCATTGATTTAGGATTTTGGGAATATTCTCCATTTATTAATTATTTCTATTTTTTAATTAATAAATTTGATTATTAGGAGATTTTTTACTAAGTGATAAATTTATCACTTGAAACTTAGGAAAAGTGGGTTTTAGTGTTAAACTGGTGCTTTGAGTTAGAAAACCAACACCCCCATGGAAAAATCCAATACCTGACCACACTTTTATTACATTTCCAATTTTTCCAATTAGATTATTAAAAAATAGCCTAAGTTTACGTGAAAATTTATTTTCACCAAAACTTTAAAAAAATCATAGGAGGACCTAACACATGTCCATATGACTGAATACTAATGGCTAGCATGTTTATAAACATTGACACATAGACTCTAATAACCCCCTAGGGTTAAATACCAAGACAACCACCCCAACTTTGGAGGTATGAGTGAAAAACTCAGAAATTATTAGTTGTTTATTCAACAACAAATAATCTCTAAGGGAAAAAACACTCTTGGCTAGTCGGATTGATAGATAAGTCTAGGAGACCGAGTCTTTTACATACACAACCATGCTAGAACATTTTATTACAACTCCCACAAGGGGGTATGAACATGTGGTACAAGAAAATTTAAAAAAAAAATTCCCAGAAGAAGGCTTAAAGACTTCTGAATTCTGAATAATGAACGATGATGTTTGTTCGTGTCATCCGACTCACTTAATACCATCAACTAGGTATGACTTAGTGGGTAACAGGGACAAGGAATAAGAAATGGGAAACGAACATTGTGGAAAAATTTGAAGGTGATTGGGTGAGAATCGAAAAAGTTATGAAAAACCTTAAAAATAGACAAATGTGGGATTTTTGGCTTCGAGAAGTGGAATTTGGGATAGGGTCCTCAATTAAGGAAATATGCAGAATGGAATTGCAAGGGTTCTAGTGAATTTTCAATGGAAACAGAGCTAAAATAAAGAAGACTTGGCGGCTCTGGAAATATGCTCTTTTTTTTTCGGTTTGGTGGAATTATCTATGGCGGCTTTGGAAATCTTCTCTTTATCAACTGGAAATAGATATTGAACCTAGGTGTGTTCAACTTCGTAAAGGTTCATGGGGTTCACTTGGCCACCAATGTTGTCTAAGGACTTGCGTATTAAGGCAGTACCCCTCACTCCACGGCTCAGGTAAAACTGATAACCACTTTTCCACAAATGGCAACTCTTGGTTTACCTCATGGATGGGAACTAGTCAATCAGGTAGGGGTCATTTCCATTTTCACTTGGCGGGTCCTCTCAATGGCCATCTACTTCGGGGTTCCTATGGTACTCCTCACAATACGTTTTAGGGCTATTACCAAGTACATCCCATAGTTAAGCGAATATGGTTTACTCCCTTATCTGAATGAAAAATATAGATGAAAAGAAGAATAACTACTACAATAATCACAATGCCAGGAAGTGCTGCAAAAGAAGAAAAATTAGCAGAAATTCCATCGAGCAAGCTTAGGAAAGTGCTCTAATACCATATGTGAGGAACCTCCTACAATAAACAATGAAAATGCATGATATAACAAAAATAACAGAGAATAAAAGAGATTGTATTGATCATAGGCCACTTCGAGGGGGCAACGTCCTTTGAGCAAGCTCAATTCTAACTAACTCGTGGATGTCTTCATTGGTCTCAACACATACTTATATACTAAGTCTAATCTAAAAAACTATTATTCCCCATGAATGTGGGATAATATAATATACTCATGAGATGGCTTACAAAGCATATGTTGGAGAATCCTGAAGAAAACTTAGAACTATTCTCCATAATACCCAAACATTATGCGTTAAGGTATCCTTTTTTATGGCACTTGAAACAACGGAAACAAACACAAAGATAGTTGAGCTCCAGGTGAAAGGTATAGTCATGCCGCCGAATGTCCATCTCCATCGAGAGGACCTATGACACATACACCACCAAAATCGAGGCAACTCAATTATCCACCCCAACAATTACGCTACTATCCATAGATAGGAAACACCCCACTGCATCACCAAATGTCTCGAGAATGGCATGCATCCATAGATACCGAGGGAATCCAGGAATATGGAGCCACATATGATGCTTGGTAATCTTCTCCTTATCAGGGTTAAATGCCATATGCCAATGGCCAAGGACAAAGGAACCTCAACCAAAAAATCAGGGCCAAGCTAGGATAACCTCAACAGTCTCTTCATTGAGAAAAAGAAAAACAACCCACTTGTTCACCAGCATATTCACCTTAGGTGTGTAACCAAAAATAAGTTTCCAATGGTCCTTAACCCACTTCACCAGCTCCACCTGGTTCATGATGACATGTTTGAGATAATTGATTAGGGCCCTCTTTTCCATATTAGCAACCCCTAACAAATTAATGTTATGACCAACTACCATCTGAATATGCTCTCCCAAAACTTGAAGAACCTTGCGAGACCTGCGGATCTTGGCCCTCTCCCCCATCACGTACCGACATTGGTAGTTTCCCCCTTCATGTTACTACGCCTAACTGGGTTTCTGAACAATGTACCCCCAACTTTCTACCACTCTACCTTCTATTGCATCTGCACGACCGACAAGGCCAGCCCGAGAGACAACCAATCCCACATTAGAAAAAGAACAACAAAACTTTAGACCAACGATCCCATAAGAGGAACAAAAAGGACTCGAAGAGACCTTCGAAGATAACGAAGCACCCACCGAAAGAGAAAGACCAACTTCGAGGAGTGGTCTCACAAAAAAACCTCTTCTATTTGTTGGAAAGCCTTAAAAATGAGAAATCTGAACGATCTCTAGCGTGGTTTGAAAACTACCACGACCGCACATCTCACTCTCTAACCAGAATATGCTCTCTACAAGAGCCTCCTCATCCTCCATATTATCCACTAGATCTTCCACCATCTTCTAAAAAATAAAAATCCAAAACAAATTGCCTCCCAAGACCACGTACACCCGAAATAGGATGGACTGATAAAACATGTGACCCATCATAACATATTCCCCAAACCTCGGGCACAAAACCAAGCACCACGAGTGCCCGCAACAGAGCATATGCAGGGAAAACCCTAAACCATAGATCCGGTCCTATTCACTGCATTATTATCATTATATGTCAAATATATTTTGGATTGAAGAATTCTTAAGTTTTTGTCTAGAACTACATATTTTCTTATCTTTACCTTATTAAGAACAATATCCAATAATCTATAAGCATCATGTCCCATTTAACCAACAAACATAAACATTGAAATTTTATTTTTAATCTAACTTAGACCTCTTGTTAGAAGAAATAAACATATATACTATGGAAACCGAAAAAATTAATGACTAACTTGTGGTTTTCTACTTGATAAATCCCCCTCTAGTGTGAAGTACCTCACTACCTTTGTAACTTATTCTATTAAGGAAGCATACTATAGTGTGTACAACCCTACATTGTAATATGAACCTTACGATTTCAACAGGGTTTTATTCTCCCTACCCTCAACCCCATTTTATTGTGATGTAGATGAACATAAAATCGATGTTGAATACCTTCCTCCTTTATACTCTTCTAAAATAATTTTTCACTATTTCATTAAAGAAATTTAAATTCAGTAAATGCATTAGATTATAATTCAAGAAACAAACCCACCTTTTCCTAGACAAGTCATCAACAAAAAGTTAAGGCCTTTCACCTAATAGTGTGTGCATTTGCATAGGTCCACATATGTCATGATGTACACCCCAAATGTTTTATGTTTTTTATTTATTTTTGCTTACTGGCTAGACATGCCTTACATATAAGTTACTTTCCTATTTGTACATCTTTCAATCAATGTTGATTTTTTCAGTTTTTAAGGAGAGACACTGAAACTTAAGAAGTTGATAGAACAACACTATAAGGTACAAACTCAATATCTCATACTATGAAGAAGGAAAGTTCATTTTAGAAGTAGAAGGTATCTTAACCACATTACAAAATGATTATGATGTAAAATGATAACCAAGTATTTGATTAAGCAAAAGAACTTAGTTGGCAAAGACGTTAGCATAGGAGAATGAAGATTTTACACAACAACATCCTTTGTCACCAATGCTTCGAGGACAAAGCATTTTTTGAAGGAGGAGGCAATGTAATGAATATCAATTATATAAAAAGTGTATTATAGTATATAAATAATAATAATATACTGATAATAAAAAATATAATAATAAGTACTTGTGTTATAACTCCATTGTTCCTTTTCATGCGTGACCCCACAATATATTTATATGTACTATCATAAAGTCTTTGTACATTATTCATTCATTATTATGATTTGATTTGATATCATACTTGTGTATTGTTCCTCAATAGCTGAAAATGCTTATTGCAAAGAACATGTATGCTTATTTTTCAAACAAACTAATGAAATTGAGAATGAGGTCTCCCATTTTTTGGAAGATGAGTAGTTAGAGGAGAGAAGTGGAAGAGTATGGGGATTAATGTAGAGGAAGAGTATGGGGATTAATGTAGAAGACACAATGCAAGTTGACTTCCAATGACTAAGGAGATGGAACACAATTAATGCATTGACTAGGGTAATGGATCGACTTAGTCATACTTATCTCCTTTTTGTAATTGTCTTGACATGGTCAAGAATAACAACTAGTTTTGTATAAGAAACCATTGCATCTAAAAAATGGGTTACAATAGATGTTGGTATTTTTAGCAACTATTGTTGTTTTTTTCTTGACTATAGAAAGGGTTGATTGTTTCTATGACTATATTGTATCAATCCTTGGGAAATAATGATATATTTGAAAGCTTTCTTTGAGAATATCATGGAATCTCATTGTATTTGATGTATATGAATGAAAAGAGTATGATTTGGGGTGTATTATATGTATGATTGTTGCATATGGATGGTTTATTGTTCATGGATATTTTGAATCTCTTAGCTTAGTTATGTAAGATGGTTTCTACTTTATATGATCAACATGTCATTTATTTCCTTGCAAGAAGGATCCTTAAATGTTATTATGAAAATATTTTTTTTTGTAAGGTTGCACATCCTTGGAGATGATCGATCGAGCTATATAGAAATACTTGATCAATGGTTAGTAAAATCCTCGATCGAACTATATAACTTAATCAAGGGTTTTACTAACCCTCGATCGAGCATTTTTATACAACTCAATCGAGGGCTTGAGAAAAGCTTGATCGAACTATGGTTTTAACACAATTGTGTCGTCCACTTGCCAAAAAGTGTTACCCATCTTCATGGGAACACCCTGTTAGAGTAACATCACATAAAATTGTGTATCAAAAATCAAGGCCAATGACAAAGCTGATATTACATTGTTGAGTCTCAAACAAGTATTGAGCATCCAAGAACCCTCATTCACCCACTCGAGAGAGTATGGATGAGGGTGGGGACTAATCACAAAGATAATTACTTGACAAGGGCGGCAAAGACCAAGTTTTATTGTTTAACATTGTCCATGATAAGCTTAGTGAGATGATATTTAATATAACAATTTTGAGTAAAGAGAATGGGGCATGTGGGAAAGATTGGACGTGTCATTAGAACAAGGCTTGGACTACGTGTAGTAAGGTTTTCCACATTAATGGAAACATCTAGATGAGTATGTGTTATGTAGTAAGGTCTTGGTAGAGCAAGAATGTTGTAAAGCATGAAACTTTATTGTGTTGTGAGCATATGACTTATGGAATGTGCAATTTTTCCTAGAGGGGGTTGGGGTGGTGGAAACCATATGAGAAGGGGTAACCATGGGAAAGATTTGTGGTGAAATGGGTAATTGAGATGGAGAATGAAAGAGCACTATGCATTTCCCTATCTTCATTTCAACAACCATAGAATGTTGAAAAGTCTATGAAAGAGAAGAGTTACACACCAAAGCAACTTCAGGATGGATATAAGGAAGTCGACCAAAATTAAACTTAATTATCAACAACTATTTTATATCTAAAATGGAGAGTTGCACTTGGAGTTTGTAAGAGATTTAAATGTATTATTGCATTTTTTGAGTGGAAAGATGACAGAGTTGAAACCAATGCATCTATATGCTTTTGACATAGTCTGCTAGATAGAAATGCTTTCGAACTATAGTGAAAAATAGGTCCTAGGTATTGATACCACTAGAGGGTTGAGGAACCATCTCTTCAAGAATTTCTATCCAAAGGGAGTTTGTAGTGCCCCCCATTTATTTAGCTTGAACCCACCATTTGGAAGCTAATCCTTGTTGATGGAGAGATGCCAAGGTGAGTTTGTCTCTTTCTAGCAGCGTGGTTTGATGCTCAAAATATGAAGAGAAGGCTTGTATCCAAGCCTAGACTTGATCACAATCAAAAGCACTAGAAAATTGTGGCAAGGTTAATTTAGAGTCCCAACATAGTCCATAGGTTGATGAGATGTGGTCTTGTTGAGCTTTAAATCTTGTAGTTTTGTAGTTAGATCATGCATCACTTATGTGTGCTCTTGGATAAAGTTTATTTTGATGTTGTTGTTAGAAATATTGCATATGTGCTTATGCAAGGCATAAGAATTTTTAGGGGAAAAATTGATCCCATAGGCTATTCTTTGATGTATTTTTCCAAAAAAGGATTTACCAATTTCCATTTTTTTAAATTGATTCACCCAAATTCCATGGGATATATATTTTTTTACTTTTAAAATCGAATATATATATATTCAAATTTCTAAGTACTTTATATATATATATATATATATATATTTGAAATCCCCAAACATTTTATGGTTGCAAATTCAAGAATTAATAGGACTAGTCAAGATTTTTACATTTAAGACAATTATTGATCCTTAAAATTTTACTTAATGCAATGGAAGCCTCCTCTTTATTAGAGGGAAAATCCTTGGAGTTCTTGTTCAGGTTGCAGACTAATATGAGAAGTGGTCCTCTAAAGGGAAAATAAATGTTGAAGGTTGTAGGGAGCAAATCCTTATCAAGGAATTGAAGGCTTGATGTAGAAGGGAGTAAATCCCTTTTATGCTACCAAGGAATCCGAGAAAAAGTTAAGGGTAGGTGCCAATGTAGATCTCGAAGGGAGGGATCTCTAGAAAGAACTTTATATTGGATTCTACCATTGCTAACTAATATTGATAAGCGAGGGGCAAAGTGTGAGAAGCATAGAAGAAATATTAAGTCGTCCATAAGTACTTTGATACCAAATTGATATATAAACAAGATTTAGCTGCAAAGCTGCATATTCCTTGACTTCAGTTTTGAAAAGTGGTGATGCAAAGTGACAAGAGCATTAGTAACATTGATTTTTTGATTCCTCCTTCTTAGTCAACTTTATAAACCCATTTGATCATCACCATATACACGTAAAAAAAAGAAAGGGTCCAACCAACTAGAGGAGCACATATTAAATTAAATCAGAGTTCTTCATCAAATGAAATAAAATTTGAATCCATTTTATGCGTGTTAGGCAAACCAAATCGAAAACCACATTGAAATATGGGAAGAGTCTTGGAAAATATGTTCAAATCAACAACCACATTGAAATATGGGAAGTGTACTTATAAGGAACTTTATAATTGCATTTGTAGATGCAATTAAATTTATAATAATCTTAATTTAGATGCAAATTTTATTGATTTTTAGATTGTCTCTTAAATCAATTTATAACTTTTATTGATTTTCGATTTTGTCTCTTAAATCAGTTTATGACTAATAATGTAATAGTTTTCTTTGTTTCTTGTCATTGGAGGCTGAAATTTGTAAGTTATCATAATTTTTTCCATTTAACCAAATGTTAAATGAACACAAATATTTATTCTCAAGTAAAAACCTAGGATTCGTAGATGTTCCAAGGGAACCCTCCACGTTGCTAAGATCTGCTATAAGTTTATGAGCATATTGCATTCACACACTCTCTTAACTATGATCTACATGGAAGTTAAGTAGAGAGAAATATTTTCTATTTAATATTTACATGATGGTTGGGATGTGCAAATAAGTCCACAAGTATCCATTCTCACAATAAACTAAGATGTAAACTATAAGCACTCTTTCATAGTAGAGTAAAGAACTTATTGTTCAAAGGATATGCCCCTAACATTAAATTAAAATAATTTAACTGATAACAAAGTTCAATCAATAGAAGTTTAAAATAATTTTACTGAACAAATTTCAGTAAGTAGAAAATCAATAAAGTTCTTTTACATACTTTGCATTAGTAGAAATTCATCTCATAACATCGATATACATATTTTTTCACACAAAAAATCATATTTTTATATTGATTAAGTTACCTACTCTTTGTTATGAAAATAAAACTACAACATAAAAAGCTGAAATTAACATGACACGGTTTAATATCCTGTTTTGAAAACAAACTCACATTTAACCTCCAAGCCTATAACGCTTTGAAAATGTCATGACCACTATATAACATAAATATAGTTGTAAAAGCAACATATATCATTTAATTCTCCAAAGTCCAACAACTTTCCAAATTCTTCAATACGCCAGTCTTCCAAATTCTGAAGTTCGTCCTTTGTTGTGTGCAGAATTAATTGAGATGACATATAAACAATAATAAACTTACTTTGGGTTGTTGAATTGATGTGGATGGGGCTATAAGCTTAATGAAGCCACATATTAGATGCAATTATCCTCTTTCCTAGGATGATGGTCCTTGTGAAGCACATTATAAGTTTTATATTACTTTATAAGCCTGTGAGATGAGATCAAACACCATCTTGCATAATGATGTTTCTATTAAATTACCCAAAAAAAGTCACATTTAGAGATAAAAGTGAAGACCAAACTAACCAAAACAAGAACAACCGATGTGGTTATGACGAGAGCCACCGATCTCAAAGTACCCAATGCAACACTCATCCTTGTGTAAATCAAATAGTTGTGTAGAAACCCCATAGACTAGCAAAATTTGGAATGATAGCTAGGATACAACTCCTTCTTCCATTCCGTTTTGATTCTAATTCTTCTTCTGGGATTGTAGGGACTGGTTAGTTCCCTCTTGATTCCAACATCCTTGCAGAATGCTTCAAATTCTTTTGAAGTATATTCTCCACCATTTTCTAATCTTAGTGTCTTGATTCTTCTTTCTGAATGGTTCTCTATAAAGGATTTGAAGTACTTGAATTTCTCGAACACTTCACTCTTGGTATTCAAGAAATATATCCATGTATTTCTTGAATAGTCATAAATAATTGTGACATAATATTCATATCCACTTAAAGATGTAGAGGGCATAGGACCACATACATCAGAATGAATTAATTCTAATGTACCTTTAGTCTTTGTTTCACTTTTTGGAAAGGGATTCTTCATGTTCTTTTCTCTTGCGCATCCTTTGCAAGTTCCCTCATGATCAATCTTCCGATTTGGTAACCCTGTCACCACCTTGCTCACATAGGGTAGTTCTTTGTAATAGATGTGAGAAAGCATCCTATGCCATAGTTCACTTGAGCTAGTGGTCTCGTGCACGAGGGATGTCTCTTGATGTCCTTTGAGTTTGTACAGTCCTCCTTCTTCTCCACTAATAACCACAACATCTTCAAGTGTCTTTCCTTTGGACCACATAAGTACTTGTCCATCTATAAAAGCAACTCTATATCCTTTCTTATCTAGTGTTGAGATGGAAAGTAGGTTCTTTTTCAAACCTGGTACATATAGTACTTCCTTCACCTTCATGGAAGTTCCAGATTCAAGCTTGTAGTTTGATTCACCAATACGTTTATGGGATATTGATAATCATATCCTAACAATACTTTCTAAGGATAGCTCTTTTCTTCAAGTCTTGACAGAGTTTGCTTCTTCCATGTCATGTGCTTTGAAGCACCACTATCAATAAGCCATGTAACTTCTCCAGGCGTTACATACCCATAGAGTGCAGATAATAATACATATTCTTCTTTGTTAGTCTATTTCAAGGTCTTTCTTCTTCTTACTCATATTCAACTATATGAGAATGATGTCTTTTGTTGTTGTTATTCTTTGATGGGCGCTCTTTGGTAAGGCGCCCTATCTTATGAAAGTTATAGCATTGATACTTTGAGTAATATTTCTTCTGATTGTTTTCTCTTTGCTTTTGAAACTTCTTCTTTGAAGGTTTATGACTACCCTTCTTGAAGTTTGATTTTTTTCTTCCTTTAGTATGGATGGCTGGAGCTTGATCATCTTCTCTAAGTAGAGCTTCTATGTTAACTACTCTAGCTTCTTCTTGAATGCAATCTTCCCATACAATGTCAAACTTCATACTTTCTTTTCTGGCACACAGAGTCTGTATGAATGAATCCCAAGGTCTAGTAAGACCATTGAGAGTAGTCGTAACTAGTTCATCCTCATCAAGGGTATCTCCAATGGCACTTAGTTGTTCCCTAAACTAGGATACCCTTATGAAGTAATATTGAATTGATTCTCCTTTGCTCACATTGGCGCCATTCAGTTGAGCTCTCAATTTCATCATCCCGTTGATGTTCCTTCCCTCATACATTCTGGAAAGTGCATCATACATTTCCTTTGGTGTCTTCTTAGATGACACTTGAGGGATCAAGTGATCTTGATAGAATCAACAATGATCCTCATTGACTTGATTAAGTCTTTCTCATGCTTCTCCTTAGCTTCATATTATATTGGTTTTGCAACCTTATCCTTGATGTACTTCTTAAGACCATTCTCTTTAAGAATGAGACCAATCCTATAATTCCATGCTAGGAAGTTTTCTATGCCTTCCAATTTTTCCTCAAGCTTAGTTCTTGGGGCCATCCTATCTAGGAGGTCACTAAAAATTGAAATTTCTCAAAATGAAAAGTTGACCTTACCAGGATGCGCTTGATTGAGGTGAGTTGGTTATTCCACTTTGTTTCTCGAGATCCCAAATCTTCAACCTTCAAATCTTAATTGCAAGGTTCCAATTTCTGCAGAATTTTTGGTTATGGTTTTTTGCAGTTTTCTGGTTCAGGGCCAAACTAGGGTTTGGCATTCTCAGAGATTCAACCACCCTAAAAATTCGATCCCGGGCTCAATATATGCGCTCTACGGAGGCACAAATTTCTATGCAAGTAGATCATCAAAATTCCAAACTTTGTAGAAACCCTACTTTCTTTCGGAGGGAGAGGAGAGAGAGTTTAACCTTGTGAAAGTTGTTTTATTCAGGATAGATCTGATACCTTGTTAAGATTTCATGTGCTTAGCTAGATATCATTAGTGTTTAATCCAAATTCACAACAATAGCATATTCAAAATCACTGAAAGAAACACAATCACAAGATATACATAGTGTTTATCCTGGGAAACCCTCAAGGGGAAGAAAGCCTAGAAAAAAATCCTATGTATAAAATGTATAAGATAAAACCCCAAGATAGGTATTCTCCTCCTTGTTGGTATGTCTCTCTCTCTCTCCTATGCACTACACAAGTGAGTGAGTTTGTGTTATAATGCGGAACACAACTCCTCTATTTATACACTTTAAGTCACTTGACTTTTACCCTAACAAGTCGGCCCCACTAAACTAACTAAGATGACTTCACCTAGGAAGACTCAAAACAATATTATATATTAGTCATTGGGGTACTATTGACCTGAATTACAATGGAGGCTTTACCTCATGACTCTATGATGACCAATTATAATAATAACATCTCGACAGAGGAATAATAACATCTCCCTTGGGGTACATCAATAAAATACATTTAGAATATCCTTTGAAGTTATAATATTTCAACAACAACATTCCACGAAAATGAACCGAGACTGAGACAAGGAATTTAGAGTTCCTAATGCATTAGGGCAACAAGTTTTAGAGTTGTCAGTGCGCTAATGCATCAAGGCAACAATTCTTAGAATTGTCAAGGGCGTCAAAGTTTGTCAATGCACCAGGGCAAGATGCGAAAAGTGTGTTTTTGCAATAAGAAGGTGATGCAAAAAAGTTAGGAAAAATAGGACCTAATCTCCATCGAAAATCATAGTGTAAAAAAATGTAATGGTTGTGGCACAACTGCCAAAGACCAGGTGATTACGTTATTCCCTTCCTGCAAGGAATAATAAGGGAATAAAGAAATTAGATCTTCTATTAAATTTAGAAAATTAAATTCTTACATCGAACAACCCTTTTGTTATCTAACATAGATGCTGGATTCTCAATTTCCAATAAATATTCCCTTGTAATATTCAATTTAAATATTATTTCTCTTGAAATTTAAATTTACTTGGATTTTAGAATACTACATGTAACTCTATACTTGGCCCTACCGTATGGCTACATGCGCGACAAAATCTAAGCAATGATGGGTTTTTTCACGCTTCAGATATGCATTGAGGGATTATATTTATAATTTAATGTGATGTTTTATATGCATATATCTACAAGAATATATACACACACAGACACACACACACATACGTAGGCTTCATATGCGGTGCAGGATTTTGACAGGGCAATTATCATTTTTTTTAAAATGAATGTATTGTTTTCCAAATTCATAGCCTATTTTATTTTATATATTAATATTTATAATATCACATATACATAGTGGAGCGTGTCCCAAACTCTAAATATGCCTTAGTACATACATAGAATTTATTGGAGTTCAAATTTTATTAGAGCTAGTTAGCATTGACATCCTTTCATTTTGTTCAACAGAGCTTTACATTGATGACATGAATTAGTAAACCACACTATGTTGAATGTAGAATATATGTAATGAGGATCTTGGATTTATGAGCTGTAGTTTAATTGGTTTGTGTGAAGGGGTTGAGGATGGGAGCAGTCAGTATCTATATATATCCATCTAGGTGTTGGGTCCAATATTTATTTAAGGTAACTTTGGCCGAGGCTTTCTACTACTTAACTGGCCCTAATAATCTACTACAACTCTAACTATCTAACTTAGCTTTTTACAAATACAAGTTTCCTAGTTATAAAAAATATATATGTGTGTGCAACATAAGTTACAAGCAATCAAGTAGTCCCTTATTTGGATATAATTCTATACGTGTTCAAAATATAAGTAATCCTTAACAATATTTATTTTATAATTGAAAAATATTTTTGGTGCATGATTTTCTACGTCAAATTTACTAACCACTATGAAAAAACTCTTCTGTGGTTAGGTGGATTGGCACTTGTGGGTTTAGTCCATCAAGTCACATATTCGATTTCGTTAGCTTCACCCCCACTACCCTAGAGATTTGGTTAAACCAACAGAGTAATCAGAAAACTCTTCGACGAGTGTCACGGGTAGATTTAAGATCTCTTAATGAATTTGTTGGTTTTCATAGCAAACTTCAATACAAAATCCCTAGCATTATTGACATATGTGTAGCTGCTCAGGAGTGAAAAGATTAGTGTCAAACAAATTCCTACATTTTTCCAAATTGGATTGATTAGATAAAGTCGTTTCTTTAAAAAACAACGCACCCCAAAAACGATAACCTGACGGCTAACTTTGTTTTCTATGGGCGTTCCAGTGTTTTAAAGTTAGAAACAGTTTCTTACCTAACGATAGTCTTTTCTTAGAGCCGTTTTTAGAATTTTGACACCAGTTTTTGGAAACATCAAAATACAAGTTGTGTTTTCTTTCCCAAATCGATAACGTGCTCTATTTGCGGGTTCTACCCTAGCCTTTTATCCTAGCCTCTCTAAGTCTGTTAGATAGTAACAACACAAAAATCGCTTGAATGGAAATATCAAACATAAATCCGTGTTTTCTTTCTCATGACGATAATGTGCTATGTTTGTTGGTTCTACCCTAGCCTATGTAGCATCTCTTGGATTGTTAGACAACAAAAGGACAAAAATCGTTTCAACGAGTTCGGGTGGATTGAATTGAAATGATTCATCAAGGGTTATGTCATATTGTGATGTTTATCAAGGGTTACATTGCATTGCGACGTTCATCAAGGGTGATGCCACATTATGACATTCAACCATGGTTCACTACAATGTATGGTATATGATGCCGACACAACTGAAGATGTTACATTAATAATGTGACATTCAATGTTTATCAAGGGTTACGTCACATTTGTATGTTTATCAAGGGTTACGTAACAAACTTTGCATTATGACGTTCATTAAGGGTTATGTCACATGAAGACATTCAACCATGGTATAACCCAAAATGCAACACATTAATAATATGTCCTTTAACATTCATCAATAATTATGCCGCTTTGTGATGTTTAAACAATAATAATATATATGAAATTACACTTTTTTTTAATTAATATCTCTATGTAGAAACCACTATCAACAACTTCACTACATGATAACAAAAAAAATTAAACAATAATATTTTGATTAAACTAATTTAATTAATAGGTCTATCTAAAAATCACTCTTTTCCAATTATGCATGACTGTATGTGGATAAGGCGCCTTTTCTCACCTATCACTTTAGTTAGACTGAGTTAACTAATTATAACTGATTGTGTGAATTAGTTAGACATCTAGAGTTAATCACTTGGACTCCGATAATGATTTAGACATATTTAGTTAGCCATGCAGTCATATACAGTCACATCCAGTTGGTATATTCGAATCCATCCCTAATGATTTGAATTCTTTCCTATGTAACACTATTGTAACACCGGATTATGTAATGAAGATAATACTATAATTCTCTAAGCAATAATTGTCTGTTTCCTGTGAGATTTGATTTGTTCAGTTTGTATAATTCATTCCTATTCACTGCATCAATAATTTTGGAATAATTGCTTGATGATATAAATGACAAAACAATTCTAACATGGTATCAGAGCCATCTCAAGCAAGCTTCAAGTCTGTCTACTCTCCATTGAACACTAGAAGCAGTTGGGTTTCCATAGAAGTCCCGTAACGAGTGCCTTGCTTCCTTTGAATTTATTCGAAGTGGCGGTGCGGGCGTGACAGACCTTGAGAAAGTGTTCATGTTGAGAGGGAAGTCTTGATTCTAACATATTTCGAATGATTTTGGTTTTGCAGTGAAATTTCTACAGGCGCTACATAGCTTGTGTGAAGATATTGTCTTTTCCAGCAGGAGAATTATGGATTCTCAACCCTCCACACCTCGGATCCTAATACCCTTAAATTATGTTGATTGGAGGGAAGATATGCACGTTTCCTTGCGCAACAAGGGATACTTCACTATAATACTTGGAAGGGAGGTCAAGCCCAATCATCCAGCAGAGGAAAACAAGTTTCTGAACCACTTAGATGAAGCTTTTGGTTATCTATGTACTCACATATCTAGAGATCTCCTCTTTCACCTTGAAGGTTTGAGGACTCCAAGGGAAGAAGGGGAGAAGCTTGAAGTCTTGTTTGGCAAGCAAGATGAGCTTCAGGGATACATTCTAGAGAACGAGTTGATAGCCTTATATCCCAGCAATTTCAAGACTGTGCAACAATTCTTTACTAAATTCAAGTATCTTGCACTTCAATGCAGACAGTGCAGAATAGAAATAAAGGATGAGCAACATGTTCTCTCCAAATTCAACAAACTAGGTCCAGAGTATTATGTATTTGTATCAATCTTCCATTCCTATAGAGATTCCAATCCTATTTGGAAGATTCCCTCACTTGATTCCTTTTCTGAGTCCTTAATACAGGAGCAAGCTAAAGGGAAGTCTAAGGGGAAGGAGAATAAAACAACTGATTCGAATCCTAAAGAGAATCAAAAGACTTCTGAAGGAGCTTCGGGCTCTAAGAAGAAGAATAAGTTTGAAAAGAAGATGTGTCCCTATTGTATGAGGGGTTTTCATTCAAAAGACTCTTGTATGGAGAAACAAGTTGACTAGCTGACCGCTCTCCTCAAGCAGAATAACATCGCTCTCCCTCAAAGAGCAAAGAAACCTGATGATGGACCACAACAAAAAGATGATGAAAGGTACCATGCCTTGAAGGCTAGCCTTGTTCAGTCAACAACATATATAATTGATTCTCAAGCATCCAATCACATGGTTTCCTCAGAAGAATCCTTCTCCATCCTCACACTATCAAAAGGGCTTAATATTCACATGGGAGATGATTCCCAAATTCCAGCAGAAGGAAGGGGCTCAGTTAGAGTGAAGCATGGTGAGTTCAAGAATGTTCTCCATGTTCCCTCCCTTGCAGCTAATCTGTTGTCTGTTTATCAAATGACTCATACACTCTCTCCCAAGCAAGTTACATCCGATTCATATACAATTGAGATCACAAAAAAATATACCGGACAACTCATAGCGAAAGGTATTGGAATTCATTCCACTAAAGCTTATGAGTTCTCACATTTTTTACCTGTCTCACCTCCTACAACTTTATTATCTCATGCTAAGAACACCAACAAGATTTGGCATGAGAGATATGGTCATCTCAACTTCAAATATCTCTAGCAACTCCACAATGATAAAATGGTTGAAGGTCTACCTCTCATCCAAAATTTCGATGGAGTATGTTTTGGTTGCTTGGTAGGTAAGCATCCAGAGAAGAGGTATGCATTTGGGAAGGCACATAGAGATGCCTCCATACTTGATTTGATACATAGTGATGTCACTGGACCTATGCCCACAAACTCCATTGATGGTTGCACGTATTTCCTCACATTTATTGATGATTGTTCTAGGTACTGTTGGATCTACTTTATGAAACAAAAATCATAAGTTTTTGATATTTTTAAAGTTTTTAAAGCTATGGTTGAGAATAGTTCCAATAAGAAAATCAAGTCCAAAAGAGAGTTTCGGTATTTCTGTGAATCAGAGGGGATTCAAATGGAACACTCAGTTCCATACACACCACAACAAAATGATGTGGCTAAGAGGAAGAACATATCACTGAAGGAGATGGAAACATGTCTTGTCCATGGTAAGAATCTCCCTCCTTCTCTTTGGGAAGAAGCTGTAAATTGTGCTTCATATTTGCAGAATAGAGTGCCTCATTAATTAGTGGTTGGGGCCACTCCATTCGAAGCATTGGATGGGTATAAGCCAATGTCTCTCATTTGAGAGTTTTTGGTTCCAAATCTTGGGCCATAATACCAGTTGACAAGAGGAAGGCCTTCCAATCCCAAAGTAGCGAATGCACTTCTGTTGGGATATGCAGAATATGGAAAAGCATACAAGTTGATGGAATTTGCAACTAGGAAATGCTTCATTGAGTGGAGTGTTCAGTTCGAAGAAGATTAGTTGTATGATGCACCACCATCCAAAGCACAATAAGGTATAAACACTCTTCCTCCCATTTTTTATGATGATGATTTGTTACATGTTTCAAATTCAGATGAAGAGGATCAAGACCAGCATGATCATGTTATTGAGGCTGAACCTCATGAGATTCTAGATCCAGATCCAACCCCCATTCCAAACCAAAGGCCTAAGCCTAGATGGGCTCAAAAACTCATTGATACAGTCGGGAATGGTGTTGGAAATCTAGAAGACAGAAGGAGAACTAGGTCCCAGCATTAGAATGAGCATGCTACACACTCTCTCATAGATTCGCTCTCTATAGAGTGGTGCACCAAAATTCTAGATAGGTGCTACTTGATGATACCGAATGATCAACTACTTGGCCCACAGAAGTAGAAACTTGATCATTCTCTACCTTTACAATCCATAAGAAACACACAGATTCATCAATTCAAAAAGACATTGAGAGGTTCACATGCACAGCTTTAGGATGTTGTTGCATAGAAGGACCATGCTATTGCATAGAGCTGCAAATTTGCAGCAGTGTTTTGACAAGTTATTTTTCTAAGGAGGAAGCTACTTTCTTCTAAAGATAGCTTGTATTTTCCTGTTTTCTGCTTATTTTGAGGGGGGTATTCCCATGAGGTTTTCCCCTATTTCCTCGGTTTATTAAGCAACATTTTTTAATATTTTAGATTGTATATGGGTGACTTATGGCAATCGGCCTTGTTGCCAAGGCCCACAGTTGTCCAAGTTAGGATTCAAGGGGGGTTTTAGGATTTATAATCCTCCATTGACCAAACTTTCTATTATATTATTTCAGCTTAACTTAGGACTTTTATTTGATTATTTGGGTCCACTAGCACCATTGGGTCCACTTGGCCTAATGGGGCCACACGTACCAATTATTAGAGTGTGGGGAACACCGATAGAGTCTAACTGCCATTGACTGCACTGTTATGCATCAGTTTAGGCACCTCCTAGTCCAATCCCTACATTTTAGGAGCCACTGGGAGTCCCGACACCAACCTCCTTCAGTTGGTTAAAGTTGGAACTAGTTAAGCTTAGTTATTCTTCAGTTACTTTCAGTTAGTTCACTTTCAGTTTAGTTAGCGCCAGTTATGCATGAGTGCATGTGGATAAGGTGCCTTTTCTCACCTACCACTTTAGTTAGACTGAGTTAACTGATTATAATTGATTGTGTGACTTAGTTAGACATATGGAGTTAACCACTTGGAATCTGATAGTGATTTAGACATATTTAGTTAGCCATGCAGTCAGATACAGTCATATCAAGTTGGTAGATTCAAATTCATCCCTAATGATTCAAATTATTTCCTATGTAACACTATTGTAACACGAGATTATGTAATGAAGATAATACTGTAATTCTCTGAGCAATACTTGTTTATTTCCTCTGAGATTTGATTTGTTCAGTTTGTATAATTCATTCCTATTCACTGTATCAATAATTTTGGACTCATTGCTTGATGATCTAAATGGCACGGCAATTCTAACATTCTTTTTATTGAAGAATATATGGAAGACAAGCCTAACCTATAATCAACTTTATTTTTGAAGTACATGGACATAATTATGCTGTATGTTGGTAGAATTTTTTTCTTTATTATGTATTTAAGGTCACTATGAACTATATCGTGTATCTAGATATCCTTTTCTTTGGTTTATTCTTCAGATTTGATGATAGTCTTTCGAGGTGAACTTTTGTAAGACTGATATGGGGATGGTATGATTGTCTTTACTGATGATCGTTTTCTTTTTTTGAGAGATTTCGAAAGACTTGGTAATATATGTACTCTTTGATCCTCATAAATAACCCAAAAAAATGATTTTTCCCTGCTTGAAAAAAAAATTAGAAAATGAAAAAAGTTTACACATTTTTTTTGTAGATACATTATACTTAAAAGGCACACATAAATTGTTAATCCGATAGACATTTATATCTTAGAATTTTGGGGTGGAATATCATTTATGCTTTTCCTAGATTGAAGGATGATGAGATAAGTGTATTGTCATTGATTCTATGGGTGTCGTTCAAAATTCGTAATAACGATTATTAAAAAAATAAAAAAATAGCTCATGTGATAACTATGGTGTGTGGTGGTTGGAAAAAAAAACTCATGTGATAACTGCACTTAGTGGCATGGCAATGTGTAGTTCGTGTGTTTGTCGAACTCAATCTAACAGCCAAGAGTCGAGCTAATGTGCACATGGTTTAGTCAAACTTCATTTGGCAATGTGCAGTTCGTGTGACGCTCGAAATCCTAATAAACTCATTCGAATTCTTAATAAACTCCTCCATCTAGCACTTGGGAGTCAAGCTAATGTGCAATCCACATGACATGTCGAGTAAGCTCACAATTTAGTAGGATGGGCACAAAGAGTGAAGGAACGTGATAACATGTAGCTAAGGCATATACAATGGATGATTACAACTAACAAGTAACATATAACTTGTTCATAACACTTAACTTGAGGCCTATCAATGTTCACCAACTACAAATTAAGAGGTTGTGCTAATCATTTATCTATTATAAAATAATTGAAAAATATTGTATACAATTACAAGAAAATATATCATACGTTTACTTAATGAAAACATGGTAACTTTGAAAAATATATATTATATGTTCATCTCTAATATAGATATGGTAGTTATTGTGTTGAAAATAACGAAGACGATGAAATAATTAAAGGCTGTTTTTTTAAACCATACAAGCTAATAAAGTCTGAATGTAAATGATTGAGCTATTTTAGTTTAGGGTTTAACTCAACTATATGTTATCCATGTTTTTAGGTATTTCTTTAGGTTTGTGTCAAAGGTTTTTTATTCAAATGATGTAAGTTTAAGTACTCTAATATGTTTAGAGGTTTATTAAGTATGTTGTTTATAAATATGGGCAAGTATTTTTTAGATTTCGTTTTCAAATTTTTCTTAAAAAGTGATGAAAACAAAAATTGCATTAATATTAAGTGAGTTTATTTTGGTTGATGAAAATGAATTCACCAAATGTGAAATAAAAAATAATTAAATATATGAAATTCATGGCTAAGAATTTTCTATCAACAAAAATAATGAGAACTTGTAGGATGTATGAAGATGGAAAAACAATCTTTATTGAAGGAGTAGAAAACAAAATTTAATGGCATTTCATAAGGTAACCAAAATCAATTTAAGTTGATCAATATTTATAATTTCACTAACTTCACTAACTAGACAAATATATTGAAAGATTAAAGAAAAACAATTTCAAATATCCTCAAGATCAAGAAATGCTTTAAGCCCACCCTATCAAAAAATATATCCATAAGTAATAGTAAACGCTATCGCTCCTCTTAACTCAGGCATAGCACCAGAGTTGGTTTTTCTCTTATTGTTATAGCCAAAGTAGAAGATTGAAACTATTTTATATGCTGTTCCCGCGAGATAGATATCATTCCGGGAGGGGAGGGAGGTTGAGAAATTTCCCCGCTATAGATATTTACGCTCCAATGAGTTCTGCCTCTCCCGCTTCTAGCTCTCATAACGGAGGGTCTAATTTGAGATTTTATCTACACTGATGGTGTGGACTCTCGAATTACTTTTTGCCACATAAATAGTGAAACAAATCGTGATACAAATAATGAATGGATCTTTCCTTTAGCCCGATAATGTATTAGGTGTTTTGCTGGGCGTGGGATTGGTGCAAATGGTCGGGTTAATAGGTTATTCCTTCCATTTGGGAATAACCTATCGACTCGACTATTTGCATCAATCCAACGCCCAACAAAGCACCACCGCCGTCTAAATGGAGCCCTGATCGTTCGATTGGTGCAAATGGTCGGGTCGATAGGTTATTCCGACCCCACCATTTACACCAATGCTCCATTTAGGCGGCGACGGTGCTTTGCTAAACGTCGGATTGATGCAAATAGTCGAGTCGAT